>CALNHX010004355.1:0-129264 GCA_940337035.1 Agriotes lineatus
ATATGTCCCTAACGTCCCACACGTCCGAGTTGTTTCATATGTCTCTAACGTCTCAGACGTCCCAGATGTCCCATATGTCCCTAACTTCCCAGACGTCCCAGATGTCCCATATGTCCCATATGTCCCTAACGTCCCAGACGTCCTAGATGCCCTATATGTCCCTAACTTCCCTGACGTCCCAGATGTCTCATATGTCCCTAACGTCCCAGACGTCCTAGATGTCCCATATGTCTCTAACGTCTCAGACGTCCCAGATGTCCCATATGTCCCTAACTTCCCAGACGTCCCAGATGTCCCATATGTCCCATATGTCCCTAACGTCCCAGACGTCCCAGATGTCCCATATGTCCCTAACGTCCCACACGTCCGAGTTGTTTCATATGTCCCTAACGTCCCAAAAGTCCTAGATGCCCTATATGTCCCTAACTTCCCTGACGTCCCAGATGTCTCATGTGTCCCTAACGTCCCAGACGTCCTAGATGTCCCATATGTCTCTAACGTCTCAGACGTCCCAGATGTCCCATATGTCCCTAACTTCTCAGACGTCCCAGATGTCCCATATGTCCCATATGTCCCTAACGTCCCAGACGTCCCAGATGTCCCGTATGTCTTTAACGTCCCAGACGTCCCAGATGTCCTATATGTTTCTAACGTCCCAGACGTCCTAGATGTCCCATATGTCTCTAACGTCCCAGACGTCCCAGATGTCTCATATGTCCCTAACGTCCCAGACGTCCCAGACGTCCAAGGTATTTCAGACTCTCCAAACGTCGCAGACGTCTCAGATGTCCTAGATGTCCCATATGTCTCTAACGTCCCAGACGTCCCAGATGTCCCATATGTCTCTAACGTCCCAGACGTGCCAGATGTCCCATATGTCCTTAACGTCCCAGACGTCCTAGATGTCCCATATGTCTCTAACGTCCCAGACGTCCTAGATGTCCCATATGTCTCTAACGTCCCAGGCGTCCCAGATGTTCCATATGTCCCTAACGTCCAAGACGTCCTAGATGTCTTATATGTCCCTAACGTCCCAGACGTCCCAAATGTCCCATTTGTCCTTAACGTCCCATACGTCCCAGATGTCCCAGACGTCCCAGACGTTTCAGACGTCCCATGTGTCCCATATGTCCCTAACGTCCCAGACGTCCCTGACGTTCTAGATGTCCCATATGTCCCTAACGTCCTTTACGTCCCAGGCGTCCTAGATGTCCCATATATCCCTAAAGTCCCAGACGTCCTAGACGTCCTATATGTCCCTAACGTCTCAGACGTACCGGATGTCCCTTATGTCCCTAACGTCCCAGACATCCCAGATGTCTCATGTGTTTCTAACGTCCCAGACGTCTCAAATGTCCCATATGTCTCTAACGTCCCAGACGTCCTAGATGTCCTATATGTCCCTAACGTCCCAAACGTCACAGATGTCCCATATGTCCCTAACTTCCCAGACGTCTCAGATGTCCAATATATCCCTAACGTCCCAGACGTCCTAGATGTCCTATATGTCCCTAACGTCCCAAACGTCCTAGATGCCCTATATGTCCCTAACTTCCCTGACGTCCCAGATGTCCCATATGTCCCATATGTCCCTAACGTCCCACACGTCCGAGTTGTTTCATATGTCCTTAACGACCCAGACTTCCTAGATGTCCCATATGTCTCTAACGTCCCAGACGTCCCAGATGTCCCATATGTCCCTAACATCCCAGACGTCCCAGATTTCGTAGATATCCCATATATCCCTAACGTCCCAGACGTCTTAGACGTCATATATGTCCCTAACGTCTCAGACGGCCCGGATGTCCCCTATGTCTCTAACGTTCCACACATCCCTGATGTCCCATGTTTCCCTAACGTCCCAGACGTCTCAAATGTCCAATATATCCCTAACGTCCCAGACGTCCTAGATGTCCTATATGTCCCTAACGTCCCAAACGTCCTAGATGCCCTATATGTCCCTAACTTCCCTGACGTCCCAGATGTCCCATATGTCCCATATGTCCCTAACGTCCCACACGTCCGAGTTGTTTCATATGTCCTTAACGACCCAGACTTCCTAGATGTCCCATATGTCTCTAACGTCCCAGACGTCCCAGATGTCCCATATGTCCCTAACATCCCAGACGTCCCAGATTTCGTAGATATCCCATATATCCCTAACGTCCCAGACGTCTTAGACGTCATATATGTCCCTAACGTCTCAGACGGCCCGGATGTCCTTTATGTCCCTAACGTCCCAGACATCCCTGATGTCCCATGTGTCCCTAACGTCCCAGACGTCTCAAATGTCCAATATATCCCTAACGTCCCAGACGTCCTAGATGTCCTATATGTCCCTAACGTCCCAAACGTCCTAGATGCCCTATATGACCCTAACTTCCCTGACGTCCCAGATGTCCCATATGTTCCTAACGTCCCAGACGTCCGAGTTGTTTCATATGTCCCTAACGTCTTAGACGTTCTAGATGTCCCATATGTCTCTAACGTCCCAGACGTCCCAGATGTCCCATATGTCCCTAACGTCCCAGACGTCCCAGATGTCCCATATGTCCCTAACGTCCCAGACGTCCCAGATGCCCCATATGTCCCTAACGTCCCAGACGTTCTAAATGTCCCATATGTTTCTAACGTCCCAGACGTCCCAGATCTCCCATATGTCCCTAACGTCCCAGACGTCCTAGATGTCCTATATATCCCTAACGTCCCAGGCGTCCCAGATGTTCCATATGTCCCCTAACGTCCAAGACGTCCTAGATGTCTTATATGTCCCTAACGTCCCAGACGTCCCAGATGTCCCATTTGTCCTTAACGTCCCATACGTCCCAGATGTCCCAGACGTCCCAGACGTTTCAGACGTCCCATGTGTCCCATATGTCCCTAACGTCCCAGACGTCCCTGACGTTCTAGATGTCCCATATGTCCCTAACGTCCTTGACGTCCCAGACGTCCTAGATGTCCCATATATCCCTAAAGTCCCAGACGTCCTAGACGTCCTATATGTCCCTAACGTCTCAGACGTACCGGATGTCCCTTATGTCCCTAACGTCCCAGACATCCCAGATGTCTCATGTGTTTCTAACGTCCCAGACGTCTCAAATGTCCCATATGTCTCTAACGTCCCAGACGTCCTAGATGTTCTATATGTCCCTAACGTCCCAAACGTCACAGATGTCCCATATGTCCCTAACTTCCCAGACGTCTCAGATGTCTTAGATGTCACATATGTCCCTAACGTCTCAGACGTCCCAGATGTCCCATATGTCCCCAACGTCCCAGACGTCCTAGATGTCCCATACGTCCATAACGTCTCAGACGTCCTAGATGTCCCATATGTCTCTAGCGTCTCAGACGTCCCAGATGTCCCATATGTCCCATATGTCCCTAACATCCCAGACGTCCCAGATGTTCCGTATGTCCTTAACGTCCCAGACGTCCCAGATGTCCTATATGTTTCTAACGTCCCAGACGTCCTAGATGTCCCATATGTCTCTAACGTCCCAGACGTCCCAGATGTCTCATGTGTCCCTAACGTCCCAGACGTCCCAGACGTCCAAGGTATTTCAGACTCTCCAAACGTCGCAGACGTCTGAGATGTCCTAGATGTCCCATATGTCTCTAACGTCCCAGACGTCCCAGATGTCCCATATGTCTCTAACGTCCCAGACGTCCCAGATGTCCCATATGTCCTTAACGTCCCAGACGTCCTAGATGTCCCATATGTCTCTAACGTCCCAGACGTCCTAGATGTCCCATATGTCTCTAACGTCCCAGACGTCCCAGATGTCTCATATGTCCCTAACGTCCCAGACGTCCCAGATGTCCCATATGTCCTTAACGTCCCAGACGTCCCAGATTTCGTAGATATCCCATATATCCCTAACGTCCCAGACGTCCTAGATGTCCCATATGTCTCTAACGTCCCAGACGTCCCAGATGTCTCATGTGTCCCTAACGTCCCAGACGTCCCAGACGTCCAAGGTATTTCAGACTCTCCAAACGTCGCAGACGTCTGAGATGTCCTAGATGTCCCATATGTCTCTAACGTCCCAGACGTCCCAGATGTCCCATATGTCTCTAACGTCCCAGACGTCCCAGATGTCCCATATGTCCTTAACGTCCCAGACGTCCTAGATGTCCCATATGTCTCTAACGTCCCAGACGTCCTAGATGTCCCATATGTCTCTAACGTCCCAGACGTCCCAGATGTCCCATATGTCCCTAACATCCCAGACGTCCCAGATTTCGTAGATATCCCATATATCCCTAACGTCCCAGACGTCTTAGACGTCATATATGTCCCTAACGTCTCAGACGGCCCGGATGTCCTTTATGTCCCTAACGTCCCAGACATCCCTGATGTCCCATGTGTCCCTAACGTCCCAGACGTCTCAAATGTCCAATATATCCCTAACGTCCCAGACGTCCTAGATGTCCTATATGTCCCTAACGTCCCAAACGTCCTAGATGCCCTATATGACCCTAACTTCCCTGACGTCCCAGATGTCCCATATGTTCCATATGTCCCTAACGTCCCACACGTCCGAGTTGTTTCATGTCTCCTTAACGACCCAGACGTCCTAGATGTCCCATATGTCCCTAACGTCCCAGACGTCCCAGATGTCCCATATGTTCCTAACGTCCCAGACGTCCGAGTTGTTTCATATGTCCCTAACGTCTTAGACGTTCTAGATGTCCCATATGTCTCTAACGTCCCAGACGTCCCAGATGTCCCATATGTCCCTAACGTCCCAGACGTCCCAGATGCCCCATATGTCCCTAACGTCCCAGACGTTCTAAATGTCCCATATGTTTCTAACGTCCCAGACGTCCCAGATCTCCCATATGTCCCTAACGTCCCAGACGTCCTAGATGTCCTATATATCCCTAACGTCCCAGGCGTCCCAGATGTTCCATATGTCCCTAACGTCCAAGACGTCCTAGATGTCTTATATGTCCCTAACGTCCCAGACGTCCCAGATGTCCCATTTGTCCTTAACGTCCCATACGTCCCAGATGTCCCAGACGTCCCAGACGTTTCAGACGTCCCATGTGTCCCATATGTCCCTAACGTCCCAGACGTCCCTGACGTTCTAGATGTCCCATATGTCCCTAACGTCCTTGACGTCCCAGACGTCCTAGATGTCCCATATATCCCTAAAGTCCCAGACGTCCTAGACGTCCTATATGTCCCTAACGTCTCAGACGTACCGGATGTCCCTTATGTCCCTAACGTCCCAGACATCCCAGATGTCTCATGTGTTTCTAACGTCCCAGACGTCTCAAATGTCCCATATGTCTCTAACGTCCCAGACGTCCTAGATGTTCTATATGTCCCTAACGTCCCAAACGTCACAGATGTCCCATATGTCCCTAACTTCCCAGACGTCTCAGATGTCTTAGATGTCACATATGTCCCTAACGTCTCAGACGTCCCAGATGTCCCATATGTCCCCAACGTCCCAGACGTCCTAGATGTCCCATACGTCCATAACGTCTCAGACGTCCTAGATGTCCCATATGTCTCTAGCGTCTCAGACGTCCCAGATGTCCCATATGTCCCATATGTCCCTAACATCCCAGACGTCCCAGATGTTCCGTATGTCCTTAACGTCCCAGACGTCCCAGATGTCCTATATGTTTCTAACGTCCCAGACGTCCTAGATGTCCCATATGTCTCTAACGTCCCAGACGTCCCAGATGTCTCATGTGTCCCTAACGTCCCAGACGTCCCAGACGTCCAAGGTATTTCAGACTCTCCAAACGTCGCAGACGTCTGAGATGTCCTAGATGTCCCATATGTCTCTAACGTCCCAGACGTCCCAGATGTCCCATATGTCTCTAACGTCCCAGACGTCCCAGATGTCCCATATGTCCTTAACGTCCCAGACGTCCTAGATGTCCCATATGTCTCTAACGTCCCAGACGTCCTAGATGTCCCATATGTCTCTAACGTCCCAGACGTCCCAGATGTCTCATATGTCCCTAACGTCCCAGACGTCCCAGATGTCCCATATGTCCTTAACGTCCCAGACGTCCTAGATGTCCCATATGTCTCTAACGTCCCAGACGTCCCAGATGTTTCATATGTCCCTAACGTCCCAGACGTTCTAGATGTCCCATATGTCTCTAACGTCCCAGACGTCTTAGATGTCCCATATGTCCTTAACGTCCCAGACGTCCTAGATGTCCCATATGTCTCTAACGTACCAGACGTCCCAGATGTCTCATATGTCCCAGATGTCCCATATGTCTCTAACGTCCCAGATGTCCCATATGTCTTTAACGTCCCAGACGTCCTAGATGTCCCATATGTCTCTAACGTCCCAGACGTCCTAGATGTCCCATATGTCTCTAACGTCCCAGACGTCCCAGATGTCTCATATGTCCCTAACGTCCCAGACGTCCCAAATGTCCCATATGTCCTTAACGTCCCAGACGTCCTAGATGTCCCATATGTCTCTAACGTCTCAGACGTCCCAGATGTTTCATATGTCCCTAACGTCCCAGACGTCCTAGATGTCCCATATGTCTCTAACGTCCCAGACGTCCCAGATGTCCCTAATGTCCTTAACGTCCCAGACGTCCTAGATGTCCCATATGTCTCTAACGTCCCAGACGTCCCAGATGTCTATGTCCCTAACGTCCCAGACGTCCCAGACGTCCAAGGTATCTCAGACTTTCCAAACGTCGCAAACGTCTCAGATGTCCTAGATGTCCCATATGTCTCTAACGTCCCAGACGTCCCAGATGTCCCATATGTACCTAACGTCCCAGACGTCCGAGTTGTTTCATATGTCCCTAACGTCCCAGACGTCGCAGATGTCCCATATGTCCTTAACGTCCCAGACGTCCCAGATGTCCCATATGTCCCTAACGTCCCAGACGTCCTAGATGTCCCATATGTCTCTAACGTCCCAGACGTCCCAGATGTCCCATATGTCCCTAACGTCCCAGACGCCCGAGTTGTTTCATATGTCCCTAACGTCCCAGACGTCCCAGATGTCCCATATGTCCTTAACGTCCCAGACGTCCCAGATGTCCCATATGTCCCTAACGTCCCAGACGTCCTAGATGTCCCATATATCTCTAACGTCCCAGACGTCCCAGATGTCCCATATGTCCCTAACGTCCTAGACGTCCTAGATGTCCTATATGACCCTAACTTCCCTAACGTCCCAGATGTCCCATATGTTCCATATGTCCCTAACGTCCCACACGTCCGAGTTGTTTCATGTCTCCTTAACGACCCAGACGTCCTAGATGTCCCATATGTCCCTAACGTCCCAGACGTCCCAGATGTCCCATATGTTCCTAACGTCCCAGACGTCCGAGTTGTTTCATATGTCCCTAACGGCCCAGACGTTCTAGATGTCCCATATGTCTCTAACGTCCCAGACGTCCCAGATGTCCCATATGTCCCTAACGTAACAGACGTCCAAGATGCCCCATATGTCCCTAACGTCCCAGACGTCCTAGATGTCCCATATGTTCCTAACGTCCCAGACGTCCCAGATGTCCCATATGTTCCTAACGTCCCAGACGTCCGAGTTGTTTCATATGTCCCTAACGTCCCAGACGTTCCAGATATCCCATATGTCTCTAACGCCCCAAACGTTTCAAATGTCCTAGATGTCCCAGACGGTATAGATGCCCCATATGTCCCTAACGTCCTAGACGTCCCAGACGCCCTAGATGTCCCTAACTTCCCAGACGTCCCAGATATCCCATATGTCCCTTCGCCCCAAACGTTTCAGATGTCCTGGATGTCCCAGACGTCATAGATGCCCCATATGTCCCTAACGTCCCAGACGTCCCAGAGTTTCAAGATATCCCATATATCTTTAACGTCCCAGACGTCTTAGACGTCATATATGTCCCTAACGTCTCAGACGGCCCGGATGTCCCCTATGTCTCTAACGTTCCACACATCCCTAATGTCCCATGTTTCCCTAACGTCCCAGACGTCTCAAATGTCCAATATATCCCTAACGTCCCAGACGTCCTAGATGTCCTATATGTCCCTAACGTCCCAAACGCCCTAGATGCCCTATATGTCCATAACTTCCCTGACGTCCCAGATGTCCCATATGTCCCTAACGTCCCACACGTCCGAGTTCTTTCATATGTCTCTAACGTCTCAGACGTCCCAGATGTCCCATATGTCCCTAACTTCCCAGACGTCCCAGATGTCCCATATGTCCCATATGTCCCTAACGTCCCAGACGTCCTAGATGCCCTATATGTCCCTAACTTCCCTGACGTCCCAGATGTCTCATATGTCCCTAACGTCCCAGACGTCCTAGATGTCCCATATGTCTCTAACGTCTCAGACGTCCCAGATGTCCCATATGTCCCTAACTTCCCAGACGTCCCAGATGTCCCATATGTCCCATATGTCCCTAACGTCCCAGACGTCCCAGATGTCCCATATGTCCCTAACGTCCCACACGTCCGGGTTGTTTCATATGTCCCTAACGTCCCAAACGTCCTAGATGCCCTATATGTCCCTAACTTCCCTGACGTCCCAGATGTCTCATATGTCCCTAACGTCCCAGACGTCCTAGATGTCCCATATGTCTCTAACGTCTCAGACGTCCCAGATGTCCCATATGTCCCTAACTTCTCAGACGTCCCAGATGTCCCATATGTCCCATATGTCCCTAACGTCCCAGACGTCCCAGATGTCCCGTATGTCTTTAACGTCCCAGACGTCCCAGATGTCCTATATGTTTCTAACGTCCCAGACGTCCTAGATGTCCCATATGTCTCTAACGTCCCAGACGTCCCAGATGTCTCATATGTCCCTAACGTCCCAGACGTCCCAAACGTCCAAGGTATTTCAGACTCTCCAAACGTCGCAGACGTCTCAGATGTCCTAGATGTCCCATATGTCTCTAACGTCCCAGACGTGCCAGATGTCCCATATGTCCTTAACGTCCCAGACGTCCTAGATGTCCCATATGTCTCTAACGTCCCAGACGTCCTAGATGTCCCATATGTCTCTAACGTCCCAGACGTCTCAGATGTCTCATATGTCCCTAACGTCCCAGACGTCCCAGATGTCCCATATGTCCTTAACGTCCCAGACGTCTTAGATGTCCCATATGTCTCTAACGTCCCAGACGTCCCAGATGTTTCATATGTCCCTAACGTCCCAGACGTTCTAGATGTCCCATATGTCTCTAACGTCCCAGACGTCCCAGATGTCCCATATGTCCTTAACGTCCCAGACGTCCCAGATGTCCCATATGTACTTAGCGTCCCAGACGTCCTAGATGTCCCATATGTCTCTAACGTCCCAGACGTCCCAGATGTCCCATATGTACTTAGCGTCCCAGACGTCCTAGATGTCCCATATGTCTCTAACGTCCCAGACGTTTAGATGTCCCATATGTCTCTAACGTCCCAGACGTCCCAGATGTCCCATATGTACTTAGCGTCCCAGACGTCCTAGATGTCCCATATGTCTCTAACGTCCCAGACGTTTAGATGTCCCATATGTCTCTAACGTCCCAGACGTCTCAGATGTCTCATATGTCCCTAACGTCCCAGACGTCCCAGATGTCCCATATGTCCTTAACGTCCCAGACGTCCTAGATGTCCCATATGTCTCTAACGTCTCAGACGTCCCAGATGTCCCATATGTCCTTAA
The DNA here is from genome assembly GCA_940337035.1 of Agriotes lineatus. Taxonomy (NCBI): domain Eukaryota; kingdom Metazoa; phylum Arthropoda; class Insecta; order Coleoptera; family Elateridae; genus Agriotes; species Agriotes lineatus. Next base: position 9,656 of record CALNHX010004355.1, read on the forward strand.
CGTCCCAGACGTCCTAGATGTCCCATATGTCTCTAACGTCCCAGACGTCCCAGATGTCTATGTCCCTAACGTCCCAGACGTCCCAGACGTCCAAGGTATCTCAGACTTTCCAAACGTCACAAACGTCTCAGATGTCCTAGATGTCCCATATGTCTCTAACGTCCCAGACGTCCCAGATGTCCCATATGTCCCTAACGTCCCAGACGTCCGAGTTGATTCATATGTCCCTACCGTTCCAGACGTCCCAGGTGTCCCGTATGTCCCTAACGTCCCAGACGTCCCAGACGTTTTAGATGTCCCATATATTCCTAACGTCCCAGACGTCCATGATGTCCCTTATGCCCTTAACGTCTCAGACGTCCTAGATACCCTATATGTCCCTAACGTCCCAAACGTCCCAAATGTCTCATATGTCCCTAACGTCCCAGCCGTCCCAGACGCCCTAGATGTCCCATATATCCCTAACGTCCCAGACGTCCCAGAGTTCCTAGATGTCCCATATATCCCTAACGTCCCATACGTCCCATGTGCCCCATATGTTCCTAACGTCTCAGGCGTCCTAGATGTCCCATATGTCCCTAACGTCCCATGCGTCCCAGATGTCCCAGATGTCCCAGACGTCCCATGTGCCTCATATGTCCCTAACGTCCCAGGCGTCCTAGATGTCCCATATGTCCCTAACGTCCCTAACGTCTTTGACGTCCCAGATGTCCCATATATCCCTAACGTCCCAGACGTCTTAGACGTCCTATATGCCTCTAACGTCTCAGACGTCCTGGATGTCCCTTATGCCCCTAACGTCCCAGACATCCCAGATGCCCCATGTGTCCCTAACGTCCCAGACGTCTCAAATGTCCCATATGTCCCTAACGTCGTAGACGTCCTAGATGTCCTATATGTCCCTAACGTCCCAAACGTCCCAGATGTCCTATATGTCCCTAACTTCCCAGACGTCCCAGATATCCCATATGTCTCTAACGCCCCAAACGTTTCAAATGTCCTAGATGTCCCAGACGTCATAGATGCCCCATATGTCACTAACGTCCTAGACGTCCCAGACGCCCTAGATGTCCCTAACTTCCCAGACGTCCCAGATATCCCATATGTCTTTTCGCCCCAAACGTTTCAGATGTCCTGGATGTCCCAGACGTCATAGATGCCCCATATGTCCCTAACGTCCCAGACGTCCCAGAGTTCCAAGATATCCCATATATCTTTAACGTCCCAGACGTCTTAGACGTCATATATGTCCCTAACGTCTCAGACGGCCCGGATGTCCCCTATGTCTCTAACGTTCCACACATCCCTAATGTCCCATGTTTCCCTAACGTCCCAGACGTCTCAAATGTCCAATATATCCCTAACGTCCCAGACGTCCTAGATGTCCTATATGTCCCTAACGTCCCAAACGTCCTAGATGCCCTATATGTCCCTAACTTCCCTGACGTCCCAGATGTCCCATATGTCCCATATGTCCCTAACGTCCCACACGTCCGAGTTGTTTCATATGTCCTTAACGACCCAGACTTCCTAGATGTCCCATATGTCTCTAACGTCCCAGACGTCTCAGATGTCTCATATGTCCCTAACGTCCCAGACGTCCCAGATGTCCCATATGTCCTTAACGTCCCAGACGTCCTAGATGTCCCATATGTCTCTAACGTCTCAGACGTCCCAGATGTCCCATATGTCCTTAACGTCCCAGACGTCCTAGATGTCCCATATGTCTCTAACGTCCCAGACGTCCCAGATGTCTATGTCCCTAACGTCCCAGACGTCCCAGACGTCCAAGGTATCTCAGACTTTCCAAACGTCACAAACGTCTCAGATGTCCTAGATGTCCCATATGTCTCTAACGTCCCAGACGTCCCAGATGTCCCATATGTCCCTAACGTCCCAGCCGTCCGAGTTGATTCATATGTCCCTACCGTTCCAGACGTCCCAGGTGTCCCGTATGTCCCTAACGTCCCAGACGTCCCAGACGTTTTAGATGTCCCATATATTCCTAACGTCCCAGACGTCCATGATGTCCCTTATGCCCTTAACGTCTCAGACGTCCTAGATACCCTATATGTCCCTAACGTCCCAAACGTCCCAAATGTCTCATATGTCCCTAACGTCCCAGCCGTCCCAGACGCCCTAGATGTCCCATATATCCCTAACGTCCCAGACGTCCCAGAGTTCCTAGATGTCCCATATATCCCTAACGTCCCATACGTCCCATGTGCCCCATATGTTCCTAACGTCTCAGGCGTCCTAGATGTCCCATATGTCCCTAACGTCCCATGCGTCCCAGATGTCCCAGATGTCCCAGACGTCCCATGTGCCTCATATGTCCCTAACGTCCCAGGCGTCCTAGATGTCCCATATGTCCCTAACGTCCCTAACGTCTTTGACGTCCCAGATGTCCCATATATCCCTAACGTCCCAGACGTCTTAGACGTCCTATATGCCTCTAACGTCTCAGACGTCCTGGATGTCCCTTATGCCCCTAACGTCCCAGACATCCCAGATGCCCCATGTGTCCCTAACGTCCCGGACGTCTCAAATGTCCCATATGTCCCTAACGTCGTAGACGTCCTAGATGTCCTATATGTCCCTAACGTCCCAAACGTCCCAGATGTCCTATATGTCCCTAACTTCCCAGACGTCCCAGATATCCCATATGTCTCTAACGCCCCAAACGTTTCAAATGTCCTAGATGTCCCAGACGTCATAGATGCCCCATATGTCACTAACGTCCTAGACGTCCCAGACGCCCTAGATGTCCCTAACTTCCCAGACGTCCCAGATATCCCATATGTCTTTTCGCCCCAAACGTTTCAGATGTCCTGGATGTCCCAGACGTCATAGATGCCCCATATGTCCCTAACGTCCCAGACGTCCCAGAGTTCCAAGATATCCCATATATCTTTAACGTCCCAGACGTCTTAGACGTCATATATGTCCCTAACGTCTCAGACGGCCCGGATGTCCCCTATGTCTCTAACGTTCCACACATCCCTAATGTCCCATGTTTCCCTAACGTCCCAGACGTCTCAAATGTCCAATATATCCCTAACGTCCCAGACGTCCTAGATGTCCTATATGTCCCTAACGTCCCAAACGTCCTAGATGCCCTATATGTCCCTAACTTCCCTGACGTCCCAGATGTCCCATATGTCCCATATGTCCCTAACGTCCCACACGTCCGAGTTGTTTCATATGTCCTTAACGACCCAGACTTCCTAGATGTCCCATATGTCTCTAACGTCCCAGACGTCCCAGATGTCCCATATGTCCCTAACATCCCAGACGTCCCAGATTTCCTAGATATCCCATATATCCCTAACGTCCCAGACGTCTTAGACGTCATATATGTCCCTAACGTCTCAGACGGCCCGGATGTCCCTTATGTCCCTAACGTCCCAGACATCCCTGATGTTCCATGTGTCCCTAACGTCCCAGACGTCTCAAATGTACAATATATTCCTAACGTCCCAGACGTCCTAGATGTCCTATATGTCCCTAACGTCCCAAACGTCCTAGATGCCCTATATGACGCTAACTTCCCTGACGTCCCAGATGTCCCATATGTTCCATATGTCCCTAACGTCCCACACGTCCGAGTTGTTTCATGTCTCCTTAACGACCCAGACGTCCTAGATGTCCCATATGTCCCTAACGTCCCAGACGTCCCAGATGTCCCATATGTTCCTAACGTCCCAGACGTCCGAGTTGTTTCATATGTCCCTAACGTCCCAGACGTTCTAGATGTCCCATATGTCTCTAACGTCCCAGATGTCCCATATGTCCCTAACGTCCCAGACGTCCCAGATGCCCCATATGTCCCTAACGTCCCAGACGTCCTAGATGTCCCATATGTTTCTAACGTCCCAGACGTCCCAGATGTCCCATATGTCCCTAACGTCCCAGACGTCCTAGATGTCCTATATATCTCTAACGTCCCAGGCGTCCCAGATGTTCCATATGTCCCTAACGTGCAAGACGTCCTAGATGTCTTATATGTCCCTAACGTCCCAGACGTCCCAGATGTCCCATTTGTCCTTAACGTCCCATACGTCCCAGATGTCCCAGACGTCCCAGACGTTTCAGACGTCCCATGTGTCCCATATGTCCCTAACGTCCCAGACGTCCCTGACGTTCTAGATGTCCCATATGTCCCTAACGTCCTTGACGTCCCAGACGTCCTAGATGTCCCATATATCCCTAAAGTCCCAGACGTCCTAGACGTCCTATATGTCCCTAACGTCTCAGACGTACCGGATGTCCCTTATGTCCCTAACGTCCCAGACATCCCAGATGTCCCATGTGTCCCTAACGTCCCAGACGTCTCAAATGTCCCATATGTCTCTAACGTCCCAGACGTCCTAGGTGTCCTATATGTCCCTAACGTCCCAAACGTCACAGATGTCCCATATGTCCCTAATTTCCCAGACGTCTCAGATGTCTTAGATGTCACATATGTCCCTAACGTCTCAGACGTCCCAGATGTCCCATATGTCCCCAACGTCCCAGACGTCCCAGATGTCCCATATGTCCCTAACGTCCCAGACGTCCTAGATGTCACATATGTCCCTAACGTCTCAGACCTCCCAGATGTCCCATATGTCCCCAACGTCCCAGACGTCCCAGATGTCCCATATGTCCCTAACGTCCCAGACGTCCTAGATGTCCCATACGTCTCTAACGTCCCAGACGTCCCAGATGTCCCATATGTCCCTAACGTCCCAGACGTCCCAGATGTCTCACATGTCCCTAACGTCCCAGACGTCCTAGATGTCCCATATGTCTCTAACGTCTCAGACGTCCCAGATGTCCCATATGTCCCTAACTTCCCAGACGTCCCAGATGTCCCATATGTTCCATATGTCCCTAACGTCCCAGACGTCCCAGATGTCCCGTATGTCCTTAACGTCCCAGACGTCCCAGATGTCCTATATGTTTCTAACGTCCCAGACGTCCTAGATGTCCCATATGTCTCTAACGTCCCAGACGTCCCAGATGTCTCATATGTGCCTAACGTCCCAGACGTCCCAGACGTCCAAGGTATTTCAGACTCTCCAAACGTCGCAGACGTCTCAGATGTCCTAGATGTCCCATATGTCTCTAACGTCCCAGACGTCCCAGATGTCCCATATGTCTCTAACGTCCCAGACGTCCCAGATGTCCCATATGTCCTTAACGTCCCAGACGTCCTAGATGTCCCATATGTCTCTAACGTCCCAGACGTCCTAGATGTCCCATATGTCTCTAACGTCCCAGACGTCCCAGATGTCTCATATGTCCCTAACGTCCCAGACGTCCCAGATGTCCCATATGTCCTTAACGTCCCAGACGTCCTAGATGTCCCATATGTCTCTAACGTCCCAGACGTCCCAGATGTTTCATATGTCCCTAACGTCCCAGACGTTCTAGATGTCCCATAGGTATCTAACGTCCCAGACGTCCCAGATGTCCCATATGTCCTTAACGTCCCAGACGTCCTAGATGTCCCATATGTCTCTAACTTTCCAGACGTCCCAGATGTCTCATATGTCCTAGATGTCCCATATGTCTCTAACGTCCCAGACGTCCCAGATGTCCCGTATGTCCTTAACGTCCCAGACGTCCTAGATGTCCCATATGTCTCTAACGTCCCAGACGTCCTAGATGTCCCATATGTCTCTAACGTCCCAGACGTCCCAGATGTCTCATATGTCCCTAACGTCCCAGACGTCCCAGATGTCCCATATGTCCTTAACGTCCCAGACGTCCTAGATGTCCCACATGTCTCTAACATCCCAGACGTCCCAGATCTCCCATATGTTCTTAACGTCCCAGACGTCGTAGATGTCCCATATGTTTCTAACGTCCCAGACGTCCTGGTTGTCCCATATGTCTCTAACGTCCCAGACGTCCCAGATGTCTCATATGTCCCTAACGTCCCAGACGTCCCAGACGTCCAAGGTATTTCAGACTCTCCAAACGTCGCAGACGTCTCAGATGTCCTAGATGTCCCATATGTCTCTAACGTCCCAGACGTCCCAGATGTCCCATATGTCTCTAACGTCCCAGACGTCCCAGATGTCCCATATGTCCTTAACGTCCCAGACGTCCTAGATGTCCCATATGTCTCTAACGTCCCAGACGTCCTAGATGTCCCATATGTCTCTAACGTCCCAGACGTCCCAGATGTCTCATATGTCCCTAACGTCCCAGACGTCCCAGATGTCCCATATGTCCTTAACGTCCCAGACGTCCTAGATGTGCCATATGTCTCTAACGTCCCAGACGTCCCAGATGTTTCGTATGTCCCTAACGTCCCAGACGTTCTAGATGTCCCATAGGTCTCTAACGTCCCAGACGTCCCAGATGTCCCATATGTCCTTAACGTCCCAGACGTCCTAGATGTCCCATATGTCTCTAACGTCCCAGACGTCCCAGATGTTTCGTATGTCCCTAACGTCCCAGACGTTCTAGATGTCCCATAGGTCTCTAACGTCCCAGACGTCCCAGATGTCCCATATGTCCTTAACGTCCCAGACGTCCTAGATGTTCCATATGTCTCTAACGTTCCAGACGTCCCAGATGTCTCATATGTCCCAGATGTCCCATATGTCTCTAACGTCCCAGACGTCCTAGATGTCCCATATGTCTCTAACGTCCCAGACGTCCCAGATGTCTCATATGTCCCTAACGTCCCAGACGTCCCAGATGTCCCATATGTCCTTAACGTCCCAGACGTCCTAGATGTCCCATATGTCTCTAACGTCCCAGACGTCCCAGATGTCCCATATGTCCTTAACGTCCCAGACGTCGTAGATGTCCCATATGTCTCTAACGTCCCAGACGTCCCAGATGTCTCTTATGTCCCTAACGTCTCAGACGTCCCAGATGTTTCATATGTCCCTAACGTCCCAGACGTCCTAGATGTCCCATATGTCTCTAACGTCCCAGACGTCCCAGATGTCCCATATGTCCTTAACGTCCCAGACGTCCTAGATGTCCCATATGTCTCTAACGTCCCAGACGACCCAGATGTCTATGTCCCTAACGTCCCAGACGTCCCAGACGTCCAAGGTATCTCAGACTTTCCAAACGTCGCAAACGTCTCAGATGTCCTAGATGTCCCATATGTCTCTAACGTCCCAGACGTCCCAGATGTACCATATGTCCCTAACGTCCCAGACGTCCGAGTTGTTTCATATGTCCCTAACGTCCCAGCCGTCCCAGACGCCCTAGATGTCCCATATATCCCTAACGTCCCAGACGTCCCAGAGTTCCTAGATGTCCCATATATCCCTAACGTCCCATACGTCCCATGTGCCCCATATGTTCCTAACGTCTCAGGCGTCCTAGATGTCCCATATGTCCCTAACGTCCCATGCGTCCCAGATGTCCCAGATGTCCCAGACGTCCCATGTGCCTCATATGTCCCTAACGTCCCAGGCGTCCTAGATGTCCCATATGTCCCTAACGTCCCTAACGTCTTTGACGTCCCAGATGTCCTATATATCCCTAACGTCCCAGACGTCTTAGACGTCCTATATGCCTCTAACGTCTCAGACGTCCTGGATGTCCCTTATGCCCCTAACGTCCCAGACATCCCAGATGCCCCATGTGACCCTAACGTCCCAGACGTCTCAAATGTCCCATATGTCCCTAACGTCGTAGACGTCCTAGATGTCCTATATGTCCCTAACGTCCCAAACGTCCCAGATGTCCTATATGTCCCTAACTTCCCAGACGTCCCAGATATCCCATATGTCTCTAACGCCCCAAACGTTTCAAATGTCCTAGATGTCCCAGACGTCATAGATGCCCCATATGTCACTAACGTCCTAGACGTCCCAGACGCCCTAGATGTCCCTAACTTCCCAGACGTCCCAGATATCCCATATGTCTTTTCGCCCCAAACGTTTCAGATGTCCTGGATATCCCAGACGTCATAGATGCCCCATATGTCCCTAACGTCCCAGACGTCCCAGAGTTCCAAGATATCCCATATATCTTTAACGTCTCAGACGTCTTAGACGTCATATATGTCCCTAACGTCCCAAACGTCACAGATGTCCCATATGTCCCTAACTTCCCAGACGTCTCAGATGTCTTAGATGTCACATATGTCCCTAACGTCTCAGACGTCCCAGATGTCCCATATGTCCCCAACGTCCCAGACGTCCCAGATGTCCCATATGTCCCTAACGTCCCAGACGTCCTAGATGTCACATATGTCCATAACGTCTCAGACGTCCCAGATGTCCCATATGTCCCCAACGTCCCAGACGTCCCAGATGGCCCATATGTCCCTAACGTCCCAGACGTCCTAGATGTCCCATACGTCTCTAACGTCCCAGACGTCCCAGATGTCCCATATGTCCCTAACGTCCCAGATGTCCCATATGTCCCTAACGTCCCAGACGTCCCAGATGTCTCACATGTCCCTCACGTCCCAGACGTCCTAGATGTCCCATATGTCTCTAACGTCTCAGACGTCCCAGATGTCCCATATGTCCCTAACTTCCCAGACGTCCCAGATGTCTCATATGTCCCATATGTCCCTAACGTCCCAGACGTCCCAGATGTCCCGTATGTCCTTAACGTCCCAGACGTCCCAGATGTCCTATATGTCCCTAACTTCCCAGACGTCCCAGATATCCCATATGTCTCTAACGCCCCAAACGTTTCAAATGTCCTAGATGTCCCAGACGTCATAGATGCCCCATATGTCCCTAACGTCCTAGACGTCCCAGACGCCCTAAATGTCCCTAACTTCCCAGACGTCCCAGATATCCCATATGTCCCTTCGCCCCAAACGTTTCAGATGTCCTGGATGTCCCAGACGTAATAGATGCCCCATATGTCCCTAACGTCCCAGACGTCCCAGAGTTCCAAGATATCCCATATATCTTTAACGTCCCAGACGTCTTAGACGTTATATATGTCCCTAACGTCTCAGACGGCCCGGATGTCCCCTATGTCTCTAACGTCCCACACATCCCTGATGTCCCATGTTTCCCTAACGTCCCAGACGTCTCAAATGTCCAATATATCCCTAACGTCCCAGACGTCCTAGATGTCCTATATGTCCCTAACGTCCCAAACGTCCTAGATGCCCTATATGTCCCTAACTTCCCTGACGTCCCAGATGTCCCATATGTCCCATATGTCCCTAACGTCCCACACGTCCGAGTTGTTTCATATGTCCTTAACGACCCAGACTTCCTAGATGTCCCATATGTCTCTAACGTCCCAGACGTCCCAGATGTCCCATATGTCCCTAACATCCCAGACGTCCCAGATTTCCTAGATATCCCATATATCCCTAACGTCCCAGACGTCTTAGACGTCATATATGTCCCTAACGTCTCAGACGGCCCGGATGTCCCTTATGTCCCTAACGTCCCAGACATCCCTGATGTCCCATGTGTCCCTAACGTCCCAGACGTCTCAAATGTCCAATATATCCCTAACGTCCCAGACGTCCTAGATGTCCTATATGTCCCTAACGTCCCAAACGTCCTAGATGCCCTATATGACCCTAACTTCCCTGACGTCCCAGATGTCCCATATGTTCCATATGTCCCTAACGTCCCACACGTCCGAGTTGTTTCATGTCTCCTTAACGACCCAGACGTCCTAGATGTCCCATATGTCCCTAACGTCCCAGACGTCCCAGATGTCCCATATGTTCCTAACGTCCCAGACGTCCGAGTTGTTTCATATGTCCATAACGTCTTAGACGTTCTAGATGTCCCATATGTCTCTAACGTCCCAGACGTCCCAGATGTCCCATATGTCCCTAACGTCCCAGACGTCCCAGATGTCCCATATGTCCCTAACGTCCCAGACGTCCCAGATGCCCCATATGTCCCTAACGTCCCAGACGTTCTAGATGTCCCATATGTTTCTAACGTCCCAGACGTCCCAGATGTCCCATATGTCCCTAACGTCCCAGACGTCCTAGATGTCTTATATGTCCCTAACGTCTCAGACGTACCGGATGTCCCTTATGTCCCTAACGTCCCAGACATCCCAGATGTCTCATGTGTTTCTAACGTCCCAGACGTCTCAAATGTCCCATATGTCTCTAACGTCCCAGACGTCCTAGATGTCCTATATGTCCCTAACGTCCCAAACGTCACAGATGTCCCATATGTCCCTAACTTCCCAGACGTCTCAGATGTCTTAGATGTCACATATGTCCCTAACGTCTCAGACGTCCCAGATGTCCCATATGTCCCCAACGTCCCAGACGTCCTAGATGTCCCATACGTCCATAACGTCGCAGACGTCCTAGATGTCCCATATGTCTCTAGCGTCTCAGACGTCCCAGATGTCCCATATGTCCCATATGTCCCTAACATCCCAGACGTCCCAGATGTTCCGTATGTCCTTAACGTCCCAGACGTCCCAGATGTCCTATATGTTTCTAACGTCCCAGACGTCCTAGATGTCCCATATGTCTCTAACGTCCCAGACGTCCCAGATGTCTCATGTGTCCCTAACGTCCCAGACGTCCCAGACGTCCAAGGTATTTCAGACTCTCCAAACGTCGCAGACGTCTCAGATGTCCTAGATGTCCCATATGTCTCTAACGTCCCAGACGTCCCAGATGTCCCATATGTCTCTAACGTCCCAGACGTCCCAGATGTCCCATATGTCCTTAACGTCCCAGACGTCCTAGGTGTCCCATATGTCTCTAACGTCTCAGACGTCCTAGATGTCCCATATGTCTCTAACGTCCCAGACGTCCCAGATGTCTGATATGTCCCTAACGTCCCAGACGTCCCAGATGTCCCATATGTCCTTAACGTCCCAGACGTCCTAGATGTCCCATATGTCTCTAACGTCCCAGACGTCCCAGATGTTTCATATGTCCCTAACGTCCCAGACGTTCTAGATGTCCCATATGTGTCTAACGTCCCAGACGTCTTAGATGTCCCATATGTCCTTAACGTCCCAGACGTCCTAGATGTCCCATATGTCTCTAACGTACCAGACGTCCCAGATGTCTCATATGTGCCAGATGTCCCATATGTCTCTAACGTACCAGACGTCCCAGATGTCCCATATGTCCTTAACGTCCCAGACGTCCTAGATGTCCCATATGTCTCTAACGTCCCAGACGTCCTAGATGTCCCATATGTCTCTAACGTCCCAGACGTCCCAGATGTCTCATATGTCCCTAACGTCCCAGACGTCCCAAATGTCCCATATGTCCTTAACGTCCCAGACGTCCTAGATGTCCCATATGTCTCTAACGTCTCAGACGTCCCAGATGTTTCATATGTCCCTAACGTCCCAGACGTCCTAGATGTCCCATATGTCTCTAACGTCCCAGACGTCCCAGATGTCCCATATGTCCTTAACGTCCCAGACGTCCTAGATGTCCCATATGTCTCTAACGTCCCAGACGTCCCAGATGTCTATGTCCCTAACGTCCCAGACGTCCCAGACGTCCAAGGTATCTCAGACTTTAGAAACGTCGCAAACGTCTCAGATGTCCTAGATGTCCCATATGTCTCTAACGTCCCAGACGTCCCAGATGTCCCATATGTTCCTAACGTCCCAGACGTCCCAGATGTTTCATATGTCCCTAACGTCCCAGACGTCCTAGATGTCCCATATGTCTCTAACGTCCCAGACGTCCCAGATGTCCCATATGTCCTTAACGTCCCAGACGTCCTAGATGTCCCATATGTCTCTAACGTCTCAGACGTCCCAGATGTTTCATATGTCCCTAACGTCCCAGACGTCCTAGATGTCCCATATGTCTCTAACGTCCCAGACGTCCCAGATGTCCCATATGTCCTTAACGTCCCAGACGTCCTAGATGTCCCATATGTCTCTAACGTCCCAGACGTCCCAGATGTCTATGTCCCTAACGTCCCAGACGTCCCAGACGTCCAAGGTATCTCAGACTTTCCAAACGTCGCAAACGTCTCAGATGTCCTAGATGTCCCATATGTCTCTAACGTCCCAGACGTCCCAGATGTCCCATATGTACCTAACGTCCCAGACGTCCGAGTTGTTTCATATGTCCCTAACGTCCCAGACGTCGCAGATGTCCCATATGTCCTTAACGTCCCAGACGTCCCAGATGTCCCATATGTCCCTAACGTCCCAGACGTCCTAGATGTCCCATATGTCTCTAACGTCCCAGACGTCCCAGATGTCCCATATGTCCCTAACGTCCCAGACGCCCGAGTTGTTTCATATGTCCCTAACGTCCCAGACGTCCCAGATGTCCCATATGTCCTTAACGTCCCAGACGTCCCAGATGTCCCATATGTCCCTAACGTCCCAGACGTCCTAGATGTCCCATATATCTCTAACGTCCCAGACGTCCCAGATGTCCCATATGTCCCTAACGTCCTAGACGTCCTAGATGTCCTATATGACCCTAACTTCCCTAACGTCCCAGATGTCCCATATGTTCCATATGTCCCTAACGTCCCACACGTCCGAGTTGTTTCATGTCTCCTTAACGACCCAGACGTCCTAGATGTCCCATATGTCCCTAACGTCCCAGACGTCCCAGATGTCCCATATGTTCCTAACGTCCCAGACGTCCGAGTTGTTTCATATGTCCCTAACGTCCCAGACGTTCTAGATGTCCCATATGTCTCTAACGTCCCAGACGTCCCAGATGTCCCATATGTCCCTAACGTCCCAGACGTCCAAGATGCCCATATGTCCCTAACGTCGCAGACGTCCTAGATGTCCCATATGTTTCTAACGTCCCAGACGTCCCAGATGTCCCATATGTTCCTAACGTCCCAGACGTCCGAGTTGTTTCATATGTCCCTAACGTCCCAGACGTTCTAGATGTCCCATATGTCTCTAACGTCCCAGACGTCCTAGATGTCCCATATGTTTCTAACGTCCCAGACGTCCCAGATGTCCCATATGTTCCTAACGTCCCAGACGTCCGAGTTGTTTCATATGTCCCTAACGTCCCAGACGTTCTAGATGTCCCATATGTCTCTAACGTCCCAAACGTCCCAGATGTCCTATATGTCCCTAACTTCCCAGACGTTCCAGATATCCCATATGTCTCTAACGCCCCAAACGTTTCAAATGTCCTAGATGTCCCAGACGTCATAGATGCCCCATATGTCCCTAACGTCCTAGACGTCCCAGACGCCCTAGATGTCCCTAACTTCCCAGACGTCCCAGATATCCCATATGTCCCTTCGCCCCAAACGTTTCAGATGTCCTGGATGTCCCAGACGTCATAGATGCCCCATATGTCCCTAACGTCCCAGACGTCCCAGAGTTTCAAGATATCCCATATATCTTTAACGTCCCAGACGTCTTAGACGTCATATATGTCCCTAACGTCTCAGACGGCCCGGATGTCCCCTATGTCTCTAACGTTCCACACATCCCTAATGTCCCATGTTTCCCTAACGTCCCAGACGTCTCAAATGTCCAATATATCCCTAACGTCCCAGACGTCCTAGATGTCCTATATGTCCCTAACGTCCCAAACGTCCTAGATGCCCTATATGTCCATAACTTCCCTGACGTCCCAGATGTCCCATATGTCCCTAACGTCCCACACGTCCGAGTTGTTTCATATGTCTCTAACGTCTCAGACGTCCCAGATGTCCCATATGTCCCTAACTTCCCAGACGTCCCAGATGTCCCATATGTCCCATATGTCCCTAACGTCCCAGACGTCCTAGATGCCCTATATGTCCCTAACTTCCCTGACGTCCTAGATGTCTCATATGTCCCTAACGTCCCAGACGTCCTAGATGTCCCATATGTCTCTAACGTCTCAGACGTCCCAGATGTCCCATATGTCCCTAACTTCCCAGACGTCCCAGATGTCCCATATGTCCCATATGTCCCTAACGTCCCAGAGGTCCCAGATGTCCCATATGTCCCTAACGTCCCACACGTCCGAGTTGTTTCATATGTCCCTAACGTCCCAAACGTCCTAGATGCCCTATATGTCCCTAACTTCCCTGACGTCCCAGATGTCTCATATGTCCCTAACGTCCCAGACGTCCTAGATGTCCCATATGTCTCTAACGTCTCAGACGTCCCAGATGTCCCATATGTCCCTAACTTCTCAGACGTCCCAGATGTCCCATATGTCCCATATGTCCCTAACGTCCCAGACGTCCCAGATGTCCCGTATGTCTTTAACGTCCCAGACGTCCCAGATGTCCTATATGTTTCTAACGTCCCAGACGTCCTAGATGTCCCATATGTCTCTAACGTCCCAGACGTCCCAGATGTCTCATATGTCCCTAACGTCCCAGACGTCCCAGACGTCCAAGGTATTTCAGACTCTCCAAACGTCGCAGACGTCTCAGATGTCCTAGATGTCCCATATGTCTCTAACGTCCCAGACGTCCCAGATGTCCCATATGTCTCTAACGTCCCAGACGTGCCAGATGTCCCATATGTCCTTAACGTCCCAGACGTCCTAGATGTCCCATATGTCTCTAACGTCCCAGACGTCCTAGATGTCCCATATGTCTCTAACGTCCCAGACGTCTCAGATGTCTCATATGTCCCTAACGTACCAGACGTCCCAGATGTCCCATATGTCCTTAACGTCCCAGACGTCTTAGATGTCCCATATGTCTCTAACGTCCCAGACGTCCCAGATGTTTCATATGTCCCTAACGTCCCAGACGTTCTAGATGTCCCATATGTCTCTAACGTCCCAGACGTCCCAGATGTCCCATATGTCCTTAATGTCCCAGACGTCCTAGATGTCCCATATGTCTCTAACGTTCCAGACGTCCCAGATTTCTCATATGTCCCAGATGTCCCATATGTCTCTAACGTCCCAGACGTCCCAGATGTCCCATATGTACTTAGCGTCCCAGACGTCCTAGATGTCCCATATGTCTCTAACGTCCCAGACGTTTAGATGTCCCATATGTCTCTAACGTCCCAGACGTCTCAGATGTCTCATATGTCCCTAACGTCCCAGACGTCCCAGATGTCCCATATGTCCTTAACGTCCCAGACGTCCTAGATGTCCCATATGTCTCTAACGTCTCAGACGTCCCAGATGTCCCATATGTCCTTAACGTCCCAGACGTCCTAGATGTCCCATATGTCTCTAACGTCCCAGACGTCCCAGACGTCCAAGGTATCTCAGACTTTCCAAACGTCGCAAACGTCTCAGATGTCCTAGATGTCCCATATGTCTCTAACGTCCCAGACGTCCCAGATGTCCCATATGTCCCTAACGTCCCAGACGTCCGAGTTGTTTCATATGTCCCTACCGTTCCAGACGTCCCAGGTGTCCCGTATGTCCCTAACGTCCCAGACGTCCCAGACGTTTTAGATGTCCCATATATTCCTAACGTCCCAGACGTCCATGATGTCCCTTATGCCCTTAACGTCTCAGACGTCCTAGACACCCTATATGTCCCTAACGTCCCAAACTTCCCAAATGTCTCATATGTCCCTAACGTCCCAGCCGTCCCAGACGCCCTAGATGTCCCATATATCCCTAACGTCCCAGACGTCCCAGAGTTCCTAGATGTCCCATATATCCCTAACGTCCCATACGTCCCATGTGCCCCATATGTTCCTAACGTCTCAGGCGTCCTAGATGTCCCATATGTCCCTAACGTCCCATGCGTCCCAGATGTCCCAGATGTCCCAGACGTCCCATGTGCCTCATATGTCCCTAACGTCCCAGGCGTCCTAGATGTCCCATATGTCCCTAACGTCCCTAACGTCTTTGACGTCCCAGATGTCCCATATATCCCTAACGTCCCAGACGTCTTAGACGTCCTATATGCCTCTAACGTCTCAGACGTCCTGGATGTCCCTTATGCCCCTAACGTCCCAGACATCCCAGATGCCCCATGTGTCCCTAACGTCCCAGACGTCTCAAATGTCCCATATGTCCCTAACGTCGTAGACGTCCTAGATGTCCTATATGTCCCTAACGTCCCAAACGTCCCAGATGTCCTATATGTCCCTAACTTCCCAGACGTCCCAGATATCCCATATGTCTCTAACGCCCCAAACGTTTCAAATGTCCTAGATGTCCCAGACGTCATAGATGCCCCATATGTCACTAACGTCCTAGACGTCCCAGACGCCCTAGATGTCCCTAACTTCCCAGACGTCCCAGATATCCCATATGTCTTTTCGCCCCAAACGTTTCAGATGTCCTGGATGTCCCAGACGTCATAGATGCCCCATATGTCCCTAACGTCCCAGACGTCCCAGAGTTCCAAGATATCTCATATATCTTTAACGTCCCAGACGTCTTAGACGTCATATATGTCCCTAACGTCTCAGACGGCCCGGATGTCCCCTATGTCTCTAACGTTCCACACATCCCTAATGTCCCATGTTTCCCTAACGTCCCAGACGTCTCAAATGTCCAATATATCCCTAACGTCCCAGACGTCCTAGATGTCCTATATGTCCCTAACGTCCCAAACGTCATAGAAGCCCTATATGTCCCTAACTTCCCTGACGTCCCAGATGTCCCATATGTCCCATATGTCCCTAACGTCCCACACGTCCGAGTTGTTTCATATGTCCTTAACGACCCAGACTTCCTAGATGTCCCATATGTCTCTAACGTCCCAGACGTCCCAGATGTCCCATATGTCCCTAACATCCCAGACGTCCCAGATTTCCTAGATATCCCATATATCCCTAACGTCCCAGACGTCTTAGACGTCATATATGTCCCTAACGTCTCAGACGGCCCGGATGTCCCTTATGTCCCTAACGTCCCAGACATCCCTGATGTCCCATGTGTCCCTAACGTCCCAGACGTCTCAAATGTACAATATATTCCTAACGTCCCAGACGTCCTAGATGTCCTATATGTCCCTAACGTCCCAAACGTCCTAGATGCCCTATATGACCCTAACTTCCCTGACGTCCCAGATGTCCCATATGTTCCATATGTCCCTAACGTCCCACACGTCCGAGTTGTTTCATGTCTCCTTAACGACCCAGACGTCCTAGATGTCCCATATGTCCCTAACGTCCCAGACGTCCCAGATGTCCCATATGTTCCTAACGTCCCAGACGTCCGAGTTGTTTCATATGTCCCTAACGTCCCAGACGTTCTAGATGTCCCATATGTCTCTAACGTCCCAGATGTCCCTAACGTCCCAGACGTCCCAGATGCCCCATATGTCCCTAACGTCCCAGACGTCCTAGATGTCCCATATGTTTCTAACGTCCCAGACGTCCCAGATGTCCCATATGTCCCTAACGTCCCACACGTCCGAGTTGTTTCATATGTCCTTAACGACCCAGACTTCCTAGATGTCCCATATGTCTCTAACGTCCCAGACGTCCCAGATGTCCCATATGTCCCTAACATCCCAGACGTCCCAGATTTCCTAGATATCCCATATATCCCTAACGTCCCAGACGTCTTAGACGTCATATATGTCCCTAACGTCTCAGACGGCCCGGATGTCCCTTATGTCCCTAACGTCCCAGACATCCCTGATGTCCCATGTGTCCCTAACGTCCCAGACGTCTCAAATGTACAATATATTCCTAACGTCCCAGACGTCCTAGATGTCCTATATGTCCCTAACGTCCCAAACGTCCTAGATGCCCTATATGACCCTAACTTCCCTGACGTCCCAGATGTCCCATATGTTCCATATGTCCCTAACGTCCCACACGTCCGAGTTGTTTTATGTCTCCTTAACGACCCAGACGTCCTAGATGTCCCATATGTCCCTAACGTCCCAGACGTCCCAGATGTCCCATATGTTCCTAACGTCCCAGACGTCCGAGTTGTTTCATATGTCCCTAACGTCCCAGACGTTCTAGATGTCCCATATGTCTCTAACGTCCCAGATGTCCCTAACGTCCCAGACGTCCCAGATGCCCCATATGTCCCTAACGTCCCAGACGTCCTAGATGTCCCATATGTTTCTAACGTCCCAGACGTCCCAGATGTCCCATATGTCCCTAACGTCCCAGACGTCCTAGATGTCCTATATATCCCTAACGTCCCAGGCGTCCCAGATGTTCCATATGTCCCTAACGTGCAAGACGTCCTAGATGTCTTATATGTCCCTAACGTCCCAGACGTCCCAGATGTCCCATTTGTCCTTAACGTCCCATACGTCCCAGATGTCCCAGACGTCCCAGACGTTTCAGACGTCCCATGTGTCCCATATGTCCCTAACGTCCCAGGCGTCCCAGATGTTCCATATGTCCCTAACGTGCAAGACGTTCTAGATGTCCCATATGTCCCTAACGTCCTTGACGTCCCAGACGTCCTAGATGTCCCATATATCTCTAAAGTCCCAGACGTCCTAGACGTCCTATATGTCCCTAACGTCTCAGACGTACCGGATGTCCCTTATGTCCCTAACGTCCCAGACATCCCAGATGTCCCATGTGTCCCTAACGTCCCAGACGTCTCAAATGTCCCATATGTCTCTAACGTCCCAGACGTCCTAGGTGTCCTATATGTCCCTAACGTCCCAAACGTCACAGATGTCCCATATGTCCCTAACTTCCCAGACGTCTCAGATGTCTTAGATGTCACATATGTCCCTAACGTCTCAGACGTCCCAGATGTCCCATATGTCCCCAACGTCCCAGACGTCCCAGATGTCCCATATGTCCCTAACGTCCCAGACGTCCTAGATGTCACATATGTCCCTAACGTCTCAGACGTCCCAGATGTCCCATATGTCCCCAACGTCCCAGACGTCCCAGATGTCCCATATGTCCCTAACGTCCCAGACGTCCTAGATGTCCCATACGTCTCTAACGTCCCAGACGTCCCAGATGTCCCATATGTCCCTAACGTCCCAGACGTCCCAGATGTCTCACATGTCCCTAACGTCCCAGACGTCCTAGATGTCCCATATGTCTCTAACGTCTCAGACGTCCCAGATGTCCCATATGTCCCTAACTTCCCAGACGTCCCAGATGTCCCATATGTCCCATATGTCCCTAACGTCCCAGACGTCCCAGATGTCCCGTATGTCCTTAACGTCCCAGACGTCCCAGATGTCCTATATGTTTCTAACGTCCCAGACGTCCTAGATGTCCCATATGTCTCTAACGTCCCAGACGTCCCAGATGTCTCATATGTGCCTAACGTCCCAGACGTCCCAGACGTCCAAGGTATTTCAGACTCTCCAAACGTCGCAGACGTCTCAGATGTCCTAGATGTCCCATATGTCTCTAACGTCCCAGACGTCCCAGATGTCCCATATGTCTCTAACGTCCTAGACGTCCAAGATGTCCCATATGTCCTTAACGTCCCAGACGTCCTAGATGTCCCATATGTCTCTAACGTCCCAGACGTCCTAGATGTCCCATATGTCTCTAACGTCCCAGACGTCCCAGATGTCTCATATGTCCCTAACGTCCCAGACGTCCCAGATGTCCCATATGTCCTTAACGTCCCAGACGTCCTAGATGTCCCATATGTCTCTAACGTCCCAGACGTCCCAGATGTTTCATATGTCCCTAACTTCCCAGACGTTCTAGATGTCCCATAGGTATCTAACGTCCCAGACGTCCCAGATGTCCCATATGTCCTTAACGTCCCAGACGTCCTAGATGTCCCATATGTCTCTAACGTTCCAGACGTCCCAGATGTCTCATATGTCCTAGATGTCCCATATGTCCTTAACGACCCAGACTTCCTAGATGTCCCATATGTCTCTAACGTCCCAGACGTCCCAGATGTCCCATATGTCCCTAACATCCCAGACGTCCCAGATTTCCTAGATATCCCATATATCCCTAACGTCCCAGACGTCTTAGACGTCATATATGTCCCTAACGTCTCAGACGGCCCGGATGTCCCTTATGTCCCTAACGTCCCAGACATCCCTGATGTTCCATGTGTCCCTAACGTCCCAGACGTCTCAAATGTACAATATATTCCTAACGTCCCAGACGTCCTAGATGTCCTATATGTCCCTAACGTCCCAAACGTCCTAGATGCCCTATATGACCCTAACTTCCCTGACGTCCCAGATGTCCCATATGTTCCATATGTCCCTAACGTCCCACACGTCCGAGTTGTTTCATGTCTCCTTAACGACCCAGACGTCCTAGATGTCCCATATGTCCCTAACGTCCCAGACGTCCCAGATGTCCCATATGTTCCTAACGTCCCAGACGTCCGAGTTGTTTCATATGTCCCTAATGTCCCAGACGTCGCAGATGTCCCATATGTCCTTAACGTCCCAGACGTCCCAGATGTCCCATATGTCCCTAACGTCCCAGACGTCCTAGATGTCCCATATGTCTCTAACGTCCCAGACGTCCCAGATGTCCCATATGTCCCTAACGTCCCAGACGCCCGAGTTGTTTCATATGTCCCTAACGTCCCAGACGTCCCAGATGTCCCATATGTCCTTAACGTCCCAGACGTCCCAGATGTCCCATATGTCCCTAACGTCCCAGACGTCCTAGATGTCCCATATATCTCTAACGTCCCAGACGTCCCAGATGTCCCATATGTCCCTAACGTCCTAGACGTCCTAGATGTCCTATATGACCCTAACTTCCCTAACGTCCCAGATGTCCCATATGTTCCATATGTCCCTAACGTCCCACACGTCCGAGTTGTTTCATGTCTCCTTAACGACCCAGACGTCCTAGATGTCCCATATGTCCCTAACGTCCCAGACGTCCCAGATGTCCCATATGTTCCTAACGTCCCAGACGTCCGAGTTGTTTCATATGTCCCTAACGTCCCAGACGTTCTAGATGTCCCATATGTCTCTAACGTCCCAGACGTCCCAGATGTCCCATATGTCCCTAACGTCCCAGACGTCCAAGATGCCCCATATGTCCCTAACGTCGCAGACGTCCTAGATGTCCCATATGTTTCTAACGTCCCAGACGTCCCAGATGTCCCATATGTTCCTAACGTCCCAGACGTCCGAGTTGTTTCATATGTCCCTAACGTCCCAGACGTTCTAGATGTCCCATATGTCTCTAACGTCCCAGACGTCCTAGATGTCCCATATGTTTCTAACGTCCCAGACGTCCCAGATGTCCCATATGTTTTTAACGTCCCAGACGTCCGAGTTGTTTCATATGTCCCTAACGTCCCAGACGTTCTAGATGTCCCATATGTCTCTAACGTCCCAAACGTCCCAGATGTCCTATATGTCCCTAACTTCCCAGACGTTCCAGATATCCCATATGTCTCTAACGCCCCAAACGTTTCAAATGTCCTAGATGTCCCAGACGTCATAGATGCCCCATATGTCCCTAACGTCCTAGACGTCCCAGACGCCCTAGATGTCCCTAACTTCCCAGACGTCCCAGATATCCCATATGTCCCTTCGCCCCAAACGTTTCAGATGTCCTGGATGTCCCAGACGTCATAGATGCCCCATATGTCCCTAACGTCCCAGACGTCCCAGAGTTTCAAGATATCCCATATATCTTTAACGTCCCAGACGTCTTAGACGTCATATATGTCCCTAACGTCTCAGACGGCCCGGATGTCCCCTATGTCTCTAACGTTCCACACATCCCTAATGTCCCATGTTTCCCTAACGTCCCAGACGTCTCAAATGTCCAATATATCCCTAACGTCCCAGACGTCCTAGATGTCCTATATGTCCCTAACGTTCCAAACGTCCTAGATGCCCTATATGTCCATAACTTCCCTGACGTCCCAGATGTCCCATATGTCCCTAACGTCCCACACGTCCGAGTTGTTTCATATGTCTCTAACGTCTCAGACGTCCCAGATGTCCCATATGTCCCTAACTTCCCAGACGTCCCAGATGTCCCATATGTCCCATATGTCCCTAACGTCCCAGAGGTCCCAGATGTCCCATATGTCCCTAACGTCCCACACGTCCGAGTTGTTTCATATGTCCCTAACGTCCCAAACGTCCTAGATGCCCTATATGTCCCTAACTTCCCTGACGTCCCAGATGTCTCATATGTCCCTAACGTCCCAGACGTCCTAGATGTCCCATATGTCTCTAACGTCTCAGACGTCCCAGATGTCCCATATGTCCCTAACTTCTCAGACGTCCCAGATGTCCCATATGTCCCATATGTCCCTAACGTCCCAGACGTCCCAGATGTCCCGTATGTCTTTAACGTCCCAGACGTCCCAGATGTCCTATATGTTTCTAACGTCCCAGACGTCCTAGATGTCCCATATGTCTCTAACGTCCCAGACGTCCCAGATGTCTCATATGTCCCTAACGTCCCAGACGTCCCAGACGTCCAAGGTATTTCAGACTCTCCAAACGTCGCAGACGTCTCAGATGTCCTAGATGTCCCATATGTCTCTAACGTCCCAGACGTCCCAGATGTCCCATATGTCTCTAACGTCCCAGACGTGCCAGATGTCCCATATGTCCTTAACGTCCCAGACGTCCTAGATGTCCCATATGTCTCTAACGTCCCAGACGTCCTAGATGTCCCATATGTCTCTAACGTCCCAGACGTCTCAGATGTCTCATATGTCCCTAACGTCCCAGACGTCCCAGATGTCCCATATGTCCTTAACGTCCCAGACGTCTTAGATGTCCCATATGTCTCTAACGTCCCAGACGTCCCAGATGTTTCATATGTCCCTAACGTCCCAGACGTTCTAGATGTCCCATATGTCTCTAACGTCCCAGACGTCCCAGATGTCCCATATGTCCTTAACGTCCCAGACGTCCTAGATGTCCCATATGTCTCTAACGTTCCAGACGTCCCAGATTTCTCATATGTCCCAGATGTCCCATATGTCTCTAACGTCCCAGACGTCCCAGATGTCCCATATGTACTTAGCGTCCCAGACGTCCTAGATGTCCCATATGTCTCTAACGTCCCAGACGTTTAGATGTCCCATATGTCTCTAACGTCCCAGACGTCTCAGATGTCTCATATGTCCCTAACGTCCCAGACGTCCCAGATGTCCCATATGTCCTTAACGTCCCAGACGTCCTAGATGTCCCATATGTCTCTAACGTCTCAGACGTCCCAGATGTCCCATATGTCCTTAACGTCCCAGACGTCCTAGATGTCCCATATGTCTCTAACGTCCCAGACGTCCCAGACGTCCAAGGTATCTCAGACTTTCCAAACGTCGCAAACGTCTCAGATGTCCTAGATGTCCCATATGTCTCTAACGTCCCAGACGTCCCAGATGTCCCATATGTCCCTAACGTCCCAGACGTCCGAGTTGTTTCATATGTCCCTACCGTTCCAGACGTCCCAGGTGTCCCGTATGTCCCTAACGTCCCAGACGTCCCAGACGTTTTAGATGTCCCATATATTCCTAACGTCCCAGACGTCCATGATGTCCCTTATGCCCTTAACGTCTCAGACGTCCTAGATACCCTATATGTCCCTAACGTCCCAAACGTCCCAAATGTCTCATATGTCCCTAACGTCCCAGCCGTCCCAGACGCCCTAGATGTCCCATATATCCCTAACGTCCCAGACGTCCCAGAGTTCCTAGATGTCCCATATATCCCTAACGTCCCATACGTCCCATGTGCCCCATATGTTCCTAACGTCTTAGGCGTCCTAGATGTCCCATATGTCCCTAACGTCCCATGCGTCCCAGATGTCCCAGATGTCCCAGACGTCCCATGTGCCTCATATGTCCCTAACGTCCCAGGCGTCCTAGATGTCCCATATGTCCCTAACGTCCCTAACGTCTTTGACGTCCCAGATGTCCCATATATCCCTAACGTCCCAGACGTCTTAGACGTCCTATATGCCTCTAACGTCTCAGACGTCCTGGATGTCCCTTATGCCCCTAACGTCCCAGACATCCCAGATGCCCCATGTGTCCCTAACGTCCCAGACGTCTCAAATGTCCCATATGTCCCTAACGTCGTAGACGTCCTAGATGTCCTATATGTCCCTAACGTCCCAAACGTCCCAGATGTCCTATATGTCCCTAACTTCCCAGACGTCCCAGATATCCCATATGTCTTTTCGCCCCAAACGTTTCAGATGTCCTGGATGTCCCAGACGTCATAGATGCCCCATATGTCCCTAACGTCCCAGACGTCCCAGAGTTCCAAGATATCCCATATATCTTTAACGTCCCAGACGTCTTAGACGTCATATATGTCCCTAACGTCTCAGACGGCCCGGATGTCCCCTATGTCTCTAACGTTCCACACATCCCTAATGTCCCATGTTTCCCTAACGTCCCAGACGTCTCAAATGTCCAATATATCCCTAACGTCCCAGACGTCCTAGATGTCCTATATGTCCCTAACGTCCCAAACGTCCTAGATGCCCTATATGTCCCTAACTTCCCTGACGTCCCAGATGTCCCATATGTCCCATATGTCCCTAACGTCCCACACGTCCGAGTTGTTTCATATGTCCTTAACGACCCAGACTTCCTAGATGTCCCATATGTCTCTAACGTCCCAGACGTCCCAGATGTCCCATATGTCCCTAACATCCCAGACGTCCCAGATTTCCTAGATATCCCATATATCCCTAACGTCCCAGACGTCTTAGACGTCATATATGTCCCTAACGTCTCAGACGGCCCGGATGTCCCTTATGTCCCTAACGTCCCAGACATCCCTGATGTCCCATGTGTCCCTAACGTCCCAGACGTCTCAAATGTACAATATATTCCTAACGTCCCAGACGTCCTAGATGTCCTATATGTCCCTAACGTCCCAAACGTCCTAGATGCCCTATATGACCCTAACTTCCCTGACGTCCCAGATGTCCCATATGTTCCATATGTCCCTAACGTCCCACACGTCCGAGTTGTTTCATGTCTCCTTAACGACCCAGACGTCCTAGATGTCCCATATGTCCCTAACGTCCCAGACGTCCCAGATGTCCCATATGTTCCTAACGTCCCAGACGTCCGAGTTGTTTCATATGTCCCTAACGTCCCAGACGTTCTAGATGTCCCATATGTCTCTAACGTCCCAGATGTCCCTAACGTCCCAGACGTCCCAGATGCCCCATATGTCCCTAACGTCCCAGACGTCCTAGATGTCCCATATGTTTCTAACGTCCCAGACGTCCCAGATGTCCCATATGTCCCTAACGTCCCACACGTCCGAGTTGTTTCATATGTCCTTAACGACCCAGACTTCCTAGATGTCCCATATGTCTCTAACGTCCCAGACGTCCCAGATGTCCCATATGTCCCTAACATCCCAGACGTCCCAGATTTCCTAGATATCCCATATATCCCTAACGTCCCAGACGTCTTAGACGTCATATATGTCCCTAACGTCTCAGACGGCCCGGATGTCCCTTATGTCCCTAACGTCCCAGACATCCCTGATGTCCCATGTGTCCCTAACGTCCCAGACGTCTCAAATGTACAATATATTCCTAACGTCCCAGACGTCCTAGATGTCCTATATGTCCCTAACGTCCCAAACGTCCTAGATGCCCTATATGACCCTAACTTCCCTGACGTCCCAGATGTCCCATATGTTCCATATGTCCCTAACGTCCCACACGTCCGAGTTGTTTCATGTCTCCATAACGACCCAGACGTCCTAGATGTCCCATATGTCCCTAACGTCCCAGACGTCCCAGATGTCCCATATGTTCCTAACGTCCCAGACGTCCGAGTTGTTTCATATGTCCCTAACGTCCCAGACGTTCTAGATGTCCCATATGTCTCTAACGTCCCAGATGTCCCTAACGTCCCAGACGTCCCAGATGCCCCATATGTCCCTAACGTCCCAGACGTCCTAGATGTCCCATATGTTTCTAACGTCCCAGACGTCCCAGATGTCCCATATGTCCCTAACGTCCCAGACGTCCTAGATGTCCTATATATCCCTAACGTCCCAGGCGTCCCAGATGTTCCATATGTCCCTAACGTGCAAGACGTCCTAGATGTCTTATATGTCCCTAACGTCGCAGACGTCCCAGATGTCCCATTTGTCCTTAACGTCCCATACGTCCCAGATGTCCCAGACGTCCCAGACGTTTCAGACGTCCCATGTGTCCCATATGTCCCTAACGTCCCAGGCGTCCCAGATGTTCCATATGTCCCTAACGTGCAAGACGTTCTAGATGTCCCATATGTCCCTAACGTCCTTGACGTCCCAGACGTCCTAGATGTCCCATATATCTCTAAAGTCCCAGACGTCCTAGACGTCCTATATGTCCCTAACGTCTCAGACGTACCGGATGTCCCTTATGTCCCTAACGTCCCAGACATCCCAGATGTCCCATGTGTCCCTAACGTCCCAGACGTCTCAAATGTCCCATATGTCTCTAACGTCCCAGACGTCCTAG
This sequence comes from Agriotes lineatus, assembly GCA_940337035.1. Classification (NCBI taxonomy): domain Eukaryota; kingdom Metazoa; phylum Arthropoda; class Insecta; order Coleoptera; family Elateridae; genus Agriotes; species Agriotes lineatus. The sequence continues at coordinate 35,864 of CALNHX010004355.1, forward strand.
GTGTCCTATATGTCCCTAACGTCCCAAACGTCACAGATGTCCCATATGTCCCTAACTTCCCAGACGTCTCAGATGTCTTAGATGTCACATATGTCCCTAACGTCTCAGACGTCCCAGATGTCCCATATGTCCCCAACGTCCCAGACGTCCCAGATGTCCCATATGTCCCTAACGTCCCAGACGTCCTAGATGTCACATATGTCCCTAACGTCTCAGACGTCCCAGATGTCCCATATGTCCCCAACGTCCCAGACGTCCCAGATGTCCCATATGTCCCTAACGTCCCAGACGTCCTAGATGTCCCATACGTCTCTAACGTCCCAGACGTCCCAGATGTCCCATATGTCCCTAACGTCCCAGACGTCCCAGATGTCTCACATGTCCCTAACGTCCCAGACGTCCTAGATGTCCCATATGTCTCTAACGTCTCAGACGTCCCAGATGTCCCATATGTCCCTAACTTCCCAGACGTCCCAGATGTCCCATATGTCCCATATGTCCCTAACGTCCCAGACGTCCCAGATGTCCCGTATGTCCTTAACGTCCCAGACGTCCCAGATGTCCTATATGTTTCTAACGTCCCAGACGTCCTAGATGTCCCATATGTCTCTAACGTCCCAGACGTCCCAGATGTCTCATATGTGCCTAACGTCCCAGACGTCCCAGACGTCCAAGGTATTTCAGACTCTCCAAACGTCGCAGACGTCTCAGATGTCCTAGATGTCCCATATGTCTCTAACGTCCCAGACGTCCCAGATGTCCCATATGTCTCTAACGTCCTAGACGTCCCAGATGTCCCATATGTCCTTAACGTCCCAGACGTCCTAGATGTCCCATATGTCTCTAACGTCCCAGACGTCCTAGATGTCCCATATGTCTCTAACGTCCCAGACGTCCCAGATGTCTCATATGTCCCTAACGTCCCAGACGTCCCAGATGTCCCATATGTCCTTAACGTCCCAGACGTCCTAGATGTCCCATATGTCTCTAACGTCCCAGACGTCCCAGATGTTTCATATGTCCCTAACGTCCCAGACGTTCTAGATGTCCCATAGGTATCTAACGTCCCAGACGTCCCAGATGTCCCATATGTCCTTAACGTCCCAGACGTCCTAGATGTCCCATATGTCTCTAACGTTCCAGACGTCCCAGATGTCCCATATGTCCTAGATGTCCCATATGTCCTTAACGACCCAGACTTCCTAGATGTCCCATATGTCTCTAACGTCCCAGACGTCCCAGATGTCCCATATGTCCCTAACATCCCAGACGTCCCAGATTTCCTAGATATCCCATATATCCCTAACGTCCCAGACGTCTTAGACGTCATATATGTCCCTAACGTCTCAGACGGCCCGGATGTCCCTTATGTCCCTAACGTCCCAGACATCCCTGATGTTCCATGTGTCCCTAACGTCCCAGACGTCTCAAATGTACAATATATTCCTAACGTCCCAGACGTCCTAGATGTCCTATATGTCCCTAACGTCCCAAACGTCCTAGATGCCCTATATGACCCTAACTTCCCTGACGTCCCAGATGTCCCATATGTTCCATATGTCCCTAACGTCCCACACGTCCGAGTTGTTTCATGTCTCCTTAACGACCCAGACGTCCTAGATGTCCCATATGTCCCTAACGTCCCAGACGTCCCAGATGTCCCATATGTTCCTAACGTCCCAGACGTCCGAGTTGTTTCATATGTCCCTAACGTCCCAGACGTTCTAGATGTCCCATATGTCTCTAACGTCCCAGATGTCCCATATGTCCCTAACGTCCCAGACGTCCCAGATGCCCCATATGTCCCTAACGTCCCAGACGTCCTAGATGTCCCATATGTTTCTAACGTCCCAGACGTCCCAGATGTCCCATATGTCCCTAACGTCCCAGACGTCCTAGATGTCCTATATATCCCTAACGTCCCAGGCGTCCCAGATGTTCCATATGTCCCTAACGTGCAAGACGTCCTAGATGTCTTATATGTCCCTAACGTCCCAGACGTCCCAGATGTCCCATTTGTCCTTAACGTCCCATACGTCCCAGATGTCCCAGACGTCCCAGACGTTTCAGACGTCCCATGTGTCCCATATGTCCCTAACGTCCCAGACGTCCCTGACGTTCTAGATGTCCCATATGTCCCTAACGTCCTTGACGTCCCAGACGTCCTAGATGTCCCATATATCCTTAAAGTCCCAGACGTCCTAGACGTCCTATATGTCCCTAACGTCTCAGACGTACCGGATGTCCCTTATGTCCCTAACGTCCCAGACATCCCAGATGTCCCATGTGTCCCTAACGTCCCAGACGTCTCAAATGTCCCATATGTCTCCAACGTCCCAGACGTCCTAGGTGTCCTATATGTCCCTAACGTCCCAAACGTCACAGATGTCCCATATGTCCCTAACTTCCCAGACGTCTCAGATGTCTTAGATGTCACATATGTCCCTAACGTCTCAGACGTCCCAGATGTCCCATATGTCCCCAACGTCCCAGACGTCCCAGATGTCCCATATGTCCCTAACGTCCCAGACGTCCTAGATGTCACATATGTCCCTAACGTCTCAGACCTCCCAGATGTCCCATATGTCCCCAACGTCCCAGACGTCCCAGATGTCCCATATGTCCCTAACGTCCCAGACGTCCTAGATGTCCCATACGTCTCTAACGTCCCAGACGTCCCAGATGTCCCATATGTCCCTAACGTCTCAGACGTCCCAGATGTCTCACATGTCCCTAACGTCCCAGACGTCCTAGATGTCCCATATGTCTCTAACGTCTCAGACGTCCCAGATGTCCCATATGTCCCTAACTTCCCAGACGTCCCAGATGTCCCATATGTCCCATATGTCCCTAACGTCCCAGACGTCCCAGATGTCCCGTATGTCCTTAACGTCCCAGACGTCCCAGATGTCCTATATGTTTCTAACGTCCCAGACGTCCTAGATGTCCCATATGTCTCTAACGTCCCAGACGTCCCAGATGTCTCATATGTGCCTAACGTCCCAGACGTCCCAGACGTCCAAGGTATTTCAGACTCTCCAAACGTCGCAGACGTCTCAGATGTCCTAGATGTCCCATATGTCTCTAACGTCCCAGACGTCCCAGATGTCCCATATGTCTCTAACGTCCCAGACGTCCCAGATGTCCCATATGTCCTTAACGTCCCAGACGTCCTAGATGTCCCATATGTCTCTAACGTCCCAGACGTCCTAGATGTCCCATATGTCTCTAACGTCCCAGACGTCCCAGATGTCTCATATGTCCCTAACGTCCCAGACGTCCCAGATGTCCCATATGTCCTTAACGTCCCAGACGTCCTAGATGTCCCATATGTCTCTAACGTCCCAGACGTCCCAGATGTTTCATATGTCCCTAACGTCCCAGACGTTCTAGATGTCCCATAGGTATCTAACGTCCCAGACGTCCCAGATGTCCCATATGTCCTTAACGTCCCAGACGTCCTAGATGTCCCATATGTCTCTAACGTTCCAGACGTCCCAGATGTCTCATATGTCCTAGATGTCCCATATGTCTCTAACGTCCCAGACGTCCCAGATGTCCCGTATGTCCTTAACGTCCCAGACGTCCTAGATGTCCCATATGTCTCTAACGTCCCAGACGTCCTAGATGTCCCATATGTCTCTAACGTCCCAGACGTCCCAGATGTCTCATATGTCCCTAACGTCCCAGACGTCCCAGATGTCCCATATGTCCTTAACGTCCCAGACGTCCTAGATGTCCCATATGTCTCTAACATCCCAGACGTCCCAGATCTCCCATATGTTCTTAACGTCCCAGACGTCGTAGATGTCCCATATGTTTCTAACGTCCCAGACGTCCTGGTTGTACCATATGTCTCTAACGTCCCAGACGTCCCAGATGTCTCATATGTCCCTAACGTCCCAGACGTCCCAGACGTCCAAGGTATTTCAGACTCTCCAAACGTCGCAGACGTCTCAGATGTCCTAGATGTCCCATATGTCTCTAACGTCCCAGACGTCCCAGATGTCCCATATGTCTCTAACGTCCCAGACGTCCCAGATGTCCCATATGTCCTTAAAGTCCCAGACGTCCTAGATGTCCCATATGTCTCTAACGTCCCAGACGTCCTAGATGTCCCATATGTCTCTAACGTCCCAGACGTCCCAGATGTCTCATATGTCCCTGACGTCCCAGACGTCCCAGATGTCCCATATGTCCTTAACGTCCCAGACGTCCTAGATGTGCCATATGTCTCTAACGTCCCAGACGTCCCAGATGTTTCGTATGTCCCTAACGTCCCAGACGTTCTAGATGTCCCATAGGTCTCTAACGTCCCAGACGTCCCAGATGTCCCATATGTCCTTAACGTCCCAGACGTCCTAGATGTCCCATATGTCTCTAACGTCCCAGACGTCCCAGATGTTTCGTATGTCCCTAACGTCCCAGACGTTCTAGATGTCCCATAGGTCTCTAACGTCCCAGACGTCCCAGATGTCCCATATGTCCTTAACGTCCCAGACGTCCTAGATGTTCCATATGTCTCTAACGTTCCAGACGTCCCAGATGTCTCATATGTCCCAGATGTCCCATATGTCTCTAACGTCCCAGACGTCCTAGATGTCCCATATGTCTCTAACGTCCCAGACGTCCCAGATGTCTCATATGTCCCTAACGTCCCAGACGTCCCAGATGTCCCATATGTCCTTAACGTCCCAGACGTCCTAGATGTCCCATATGTCTCTAACGTCCCAGACGTCCCAGATGTCCCATATGTCCTTAACGTCCCAGACGTCGTAGATGTCCCATATGTCTCTAACGTCCCAGACGTCCCAGATGTCTCTTATGTCCCTAACGTCTCAGACGTCCCAGATGTTTCATATGTCCCTAACGTCCCAGACGTCCTAGATGTCCCATATGTCTCTAACGTCCCAGACGTCCCAGATGTCCCATATGTCCTTAACGTCCCAGACGTCCTAGATGTCCCATATGTCTCTAACGTCCCAGACGTCCCAGATGTCTATGTCCCTAACGTCCCAGACGTCCCAGACGTCCAAGGTATCTCAGACTTTCCAAACGTCGCAAACGTCTCAGATGTCCTAGATGTCCCATATGTCTCTAACGTCCCAGACGTCCCAGATGTACCATATGTCCCTAACGTCCCAGACGTCCGAGTTGTTTCATATGTCCCTAACGTCCCAGCCGTCCCAGACGCCCTAGATGTCCCATATATCCCTAACGTCCCAGACGTCCCAGAGTTCCTAGATGTCCCATATATCCCTAACGTCCCATACGTCCCATGTGCCCCATATGTTCCTAACGTCTCAGGCGTCCTAGATGTCCCATATGTCCCTAACGTCCCATGCGTCCCAGATGTCCCAGATGTCCCAGACGTCCCATGTGCCTCATATGTCCCTAACGTCCCAGGCGTCCTAGATGTCCCATATGTCCCTAACGTCCCTAACGTCTTTGACGTCCCAGATGTCCCATATATCCCTAACGTCCCAGACGTCTTAGACGTTCTATATGCCTCTAACGTCTCAGACGTCCTGGATGTCCCTTATGCCCCTAACGTCCCAGACATCCCAGATGCCCCATGTGTCCCTAACGTCCCAGACGTCTCAAATGTCCCATATGTCCCTAACGTCGTAGACGTCCTAGGTGTCCTATATGTCCCTAACGTCCCAAACGTCCCAGATGTCCTATATGTCCCTAACTTCCCAGACGTCCCAGATATCCCATATGTCTCTAACGCCCCAAACGTTTCAAATGTCCTAGATGTCCCAGACGTCATAGATGCCCCATATGTCACTAACGTCCTAGACGTCCCAGACGCCCTAGATGTCCCTAACTTCCCAGACGTCCCAGATATCCCATATGTCTTTTCGCCCCAAACGTTTCAGATGTCCTGGATGTCCCAGACGTCATAGATGCCCCATATGTCCCTAACGTCCCAGACGTCCCAGAGTTCCAAGATATCCCATATATCTTTAACGTCTCAGACGTCTTAGACGTCATATATGTCCCTAACGTCTCAGACGGCCCGGATGTCCCCTATGTCTCTAACGTTCCACACATCCCTAATGTCCCATGTTTCCCTAACGTCCCAGACGTCTCAAATGTCCAATATATCCCTAACGTCCCAGACGTCCTAGATGTCCTATATGTCCCTAACGTCCCAAACTTCTAGATGCCCTATATGTCCCTAACTTCCCTGACGTCCCAGATGTCCCATATGTCCCATATGTCCCTAACGTCCCACACGTCCGAGTTGTTTCATATGTCCTTAACGACCCAGACTTCCTAGATGTCCCATATGTCTCTAACGTCCCAGACGTCCCAGATGTCCCATATGTCCCTAACATCCCAGACGTCCCAGATTTCCTAGATATCCCATATATCCCTAACGTCCCAGACGTCTTAGACGTCATATATGTCCCTAACGTCTCAGACGGCCCGGATGTCCCTTATGTCCCTAACGTCCCAGACATCCCTGATGTCCCATGTGTCCCTAACGTCCCAGACGTCTCAAATGTACAATATATTCCTAACGTCCCAGACGTCCTAGATGTCCTATATGTCCCTAACGTCCCAAACGTCCTAGATGCCCTATATGACCCTAACTTCCCTGACGTCCCAGATGTCCCATATGTTCCATATGTCCCTAACGTCCCACACCTCCGAGTTGTTTCATGTCTCCTTAACGACCCAGACGTCCTAGATGTCCCATATGTCCCTAACGTCCCAGACGTCCCAGATGTCCCATATGTTCCTAACGTCCCAGACGTCGGAGTTGTTTCATATGTCCCTAACGTCCCAGACGTTCTAGATGTCCCATATGTCTCTAACGTCCCAGATGTTCCATATGTCCCTAACGTCCCAGACGTCCCAGATGCCCCATATGTCCCTAACGTCCCAGACGTCCTAGATGTCCCATATGTTTCTAACGTCCCAGACGTCCCAGATGTCCCATATGTCCCTAACGTCCCAGACGTCCTAGATGTCCTATATATCCCTAACGTCCCAGGCGTCCCAGATGTTCCATATGTCCCTAACGTGCAAGACGTCCTAGATGTCTTATATGTCCCTAACGTCCCAGACGTCCCAGATGTCCCATTTGTCCTTAACGTCCCATACGTCCCAGATGTCCCAGACGTCCCAGACGTTTCAGACGTCCCATGTGTCCCATATGTCCCTAACGTCCCAGACGTCCCTGACGTTCTAGATGTCCCATATGTCCCTAACGTCCTTGACGTCCCAGACGTCCTAGATGTCCCATATATCCCTAAAGTCCCAGACGTCCTAGACGTCCTATATGTCCCTAACGTCTCAGACGTACCGGATGTCCCTTATGTCCCTAACGTCCCAGACATCCCAGATGTCCCATGTGTCCCTAACGTCCCAGACGTCTCAAATGTCCCATATGTCTCTAACGTCCCAGACGTCCTAGATGTCCTATATGTCCCTAACGTCCCAAACGTCACAGATGTCCCATATGTCCCTAACTTCCCAGACGTCTCAGATGTCTTAGATGTCACATATGTCCCTAACGTCTCAGACGTCCCAGATGTCCCATATGTCCCCAACGTCCCAGACGTCCCAGATGTCCCATATGTCCCTAACGTCCCAGACGTCCTAGATGTCACATATGTCCATAACGTCTCAGACGTCCCAGATGTCCCATATGTCCCCAACGTCCCAGACGTCCCAGATGGCCCATATGTCCCTAACGTCCCAGACGTCCTAGATGTCCCATACGTCTCTAACTTCCCAGACGTCCCAGATGTCCCATATGTCCCTAACGTCCCAGACGTCCCAGATGTCTCACATGTCCCTCACGTCCCAGACGTCCTAGATGTCCCATATGTCTCTAACGTCTCAGACGTCCCAGATGTCCCATATGTCCCTAACTTCCCAGACGTCCCAGATGTCCCATATGTCCCATATGTCCCTAACGTCCCAGACGTCCCAGATGTCCCGTATGTCCTTAACGTCCCAGACGTCCCAGATGTCCTATATGTCCCTAACTTCCCAGACGTCCCAGATATCCCATATGTCTCTAACGCCCCAAACGTTTCAAATGTCCTAGATGTCCCAGACGTCATAGATGCCCCATATGTCCCTAACGTCCTAGACGTCCCAGACGCCCTAAATGTCCCTAACTTCCCAGACGTCCCAGATATCCCATATGTCCCTTCGCCCCAAACGTTTCAGATGTCCTGGATGTCCCAGACGTAATAGATGCCCCATATGTCCCTAACGTCCCAGACGTCCCAGAGTTCCAAGATATCCCATATATCTTTAACGTCCCAGACGTCTTAGACGTTATATATGTCCCTAACGTCTCAGACGGCCCGGATGTCCCCTATGTCTCTAACGTCCCACACATCCCTGATGTCCCATGTTTCCCTAACGTCCCAGACGTCTCAAATGTCCAATATATCCCTAACGTCCCAGACGTCCTAGATGTCCTATATGTCCCTAACGTCCCAAACGTCCTAGATGCCCTATATGTCCCTAACTTCCCTGACGTCCCAGATGTCCCATATGTCCCATATGTCCCTAACGTCCCACACGTCCGAGTTGTTTCATATGTCCTTAACGACCCAGACTTCCTAGATGTCCCATATGTCTCTAACGTCCCAGACGTCCCAGATGTCCCATATGTCCCTAACATTTCAGACGTCCCAGATTTCCTAGATATCCCATATATCCCTAACGTCCCAGACGTCTTAGACGTCATATATGTCCCTAACGTCTCAGACGGCCCGGATGTCCCTTATGTCCCTAACGTCCCAGACATCCCTGATGTCCCATGTGTCCCTAACGTCCCAGACGTCTCAAATGTCCAATATAGCCCTAACGTCCCAGACGTCCTAGATGTCCTATATGTCCCTAACGTCCCAAACGTCCTAGATGCCCTATATGACCCTAACTTCCCTGACGTCCCAGATGTCCCATATGTTCCATATGTCCCTAACGTCCCACACGTCCGAGTTGTTTCATGTCTCCTTAACGACCCAGACGTCCTAGATGTCCCATATGTCCCTAACGTCCCAGACGTCCCAGATGTCCCATATGTTCCTAACGTCCCAGACGTCCGAGTTGTTTCATATGTCCCTAACGTCTTAGACGTTCTAGATGTCCCATATGTCTCTAACGTCCCAGACGTCCCAGATGTCCCATATGTCCCTAACGTCCCAGACGTCCCAGATGCCCCATATGTCCCTAACGTCCCAGACGTTCTAGATGTCCCATATGTTTCTAACGTCCCAGACGTCCCAGATGTCCCATATGTCCCTAACGTCCCAGACGTCCTAGATGTCCTATATATCCCTAACGTCCCAGGCGTCCCAGATGTTGCATATGTCCCTAACGTCCAAGACGTCCTAGATGTCTTATATGTCCCTAACGTCCCAGACGTCCCAGATGTCCCATTTGTCCTTAACGTCCCATACGTCCCAGATGTCCCAGACGTCCCAGACGTTTCAGACGTCCCATGTGTCCCATATGTCCCTAACGTCCCAGACGTCCCTGACGTTCTAGATGTCCCATATGTCCCTAACGTCCTTGACGTCCCAGACGTCCTAGATGTCCCATATATCCCTAAAGTCCCAGACGTCCTAGACGTCCTATATGTCCCTAACGTCTCAGACGTACCGGATGTCCCTTATGTCCCTAACGTCCCAGACATCCCAGATGTCTCATGTGTTTCTAACGTCCCAGACGTCTCAAATGTCCCATATGTCTCTAACGTCCCAGACGTCCTAGATGTCCTATATGTCCCTAACGTCCCAAACGTCACAGATGTCCCATATGTCCCTAACTTCCCAGACGTCTCAGATGTCTTAGATGTCACATATGTCCCTAACGTCTCAGACGTCCCAGATGTCCCATATGTCCCCAACGTCCCAGACGTCCTAGATGTCCCATACGTCCATAACGTCGCAGACGTCCTAGATGTCCCATATGTCTCTAGCGTCTCAGACGTCCCAGATGTCCCATATGTCCCATATGTCCCTAACATCCCAGACGTCCCAGATGTTCCGTATGTCCTTAACGTCCCAGACGTCCCAGATGTCCTATATGTTTCTAACGTCCCAGACGTCCTAGATGTCCCATATGTCTCTAACGTCCCAGACGTCCCAGATGTCTCATGTGTCCCTAACGTCCCAGACGTCCCAGACGTCCAAGGTATTTCAGACTCTCCAAACGTCGCAGACGTCTCAGATGTCCTAGATGTCCCATATGTCTCTAACGTCCCAGACGTCCCAGATGTCCCATATGTCTCTAACGTCCCAGACGTCCCAGATGTCCCATATGTCCTTAACGTCCCAGACGTCCTAGATGTCCCATATGTCTCTAACGTCTCAGACGTCCTAGATGTCCCATATGTCTCTAACGTCCCAGACGTCCCAGATGTCTGATATGTCCCTAACGTCCCAGACGTCCCAGATATCCCATATGTCCTTAACGTCCCAGACGTCCTAGATGTCCCATATGTCTCTAACGTCCCAGACGTCCCAGATGTTTCATATGTCCCTAACGTCCCAGACGTTCTAGATGTCCCATATGTCTCTAACGTCCCAGACGTCTTAGATGTCCCATATGTCCTTAACGTCCCAGACGTCCTAGATGTCCCATATGTCTCTAACGTACCAGACGTCCCAGATGTCTCATATGTGCCAGATGTCCCATATGTCTCTAACGTCCCAGACGTCCCAGATGTCCCATATGTCCTTAACGTCCCAGACGTCCTAGATGTCCCATATGTCTCTAACGTCCCAGACGTCCTAGATGTCCCATATGTCTCTAACGTCCCAGACGTCCCAGATGTCTCATATGTCCCTAACGTCCCAGACGTCCCAAATGTCCCATATGTCCTTAACGTCCCAGACGTCCTAGATGGCCCATATGTCTCTAACGTCTCAGACGTCCCAGATGTTTCATATGTCCCTAACGTCCCAGACGTCCTAGATGTCCCATATGTCTCTAACGTCCCAGACGTCCCAGATGTCCCATATGTCCTTAACGTCCCAGACGTCCTAGATGTCCCATATGTCTCTAACGTCCCAGACGTCCCAGATGTCTATGTCCCTAACGTCCCAGACGTCCCAGACGTCCAAGGTATCTCAGACTTTCCAAACGTCGCAAACGTCTCAGATGTCCTAGATGTCCCATATGTCTCTAACGTCCCAGACGTCCCAGATGTCCCATATGTTCCTAACGTCCCAGACGTCCCAGATGTTTCATATGTCCCTAACGTCCCAGACGTCCTAGATGTCCCATATGTCTCTAACGTCCCAGACGTCCCAGATGTCCCATATGTCCTTAACGTCCCAGACGTCCTAGATGTCCCATATGTCTCTAACGTCTCAGACGTCCCAGATGTTTCATATGTCCCTAACGTCCCAGACGTCCTAGATGTCCCATATGTCTTTAACGTCCCAGACGTCCCAGATGTCCCATATGTCCTTAACGTCCCAGACGTCCTAGATGTCCCATATGTCTCTAACGTCCCAGACGTCCCAGATGTCTAGGAAGGGGGGGCATAGTGGGGTATCTAAGGTTTATCAGCGGTTTAATGTGGCATACTATTTTTACAGAACTGCCCAATCAGCTTTAATTGCTTACTTAACATGTTACCCATTATATGCAATCGTAATTTTCATTGTCGCACCTCTAAATCAGTGTCAATAAAAAAAATATTGCCAAAAGTCATTTGCCCCGCTATGCCCCGCCATAAGGGGTAAAGTGGGGTAGCTAGTGGGGCAATGTGGGGTATAGGTTATTTAATAAGAAAACATACAAATTATTATGAAAATGTTTTATAACTGATCAGCTTAACCTAAAAATAAAACAAAAATTTTAAACAATACATAATGTTAATAAAATAATCCAAACAATAATAAACAATCAACAGAACTTAAGTACACGTTGCACACAGGTGCGTAGCCTCGTCATCTTCGTCGTCTTCACCTGCACATGAGCAGTGTGCCCAGCGATTGCACTGTCTGCACCTAATCCACCCTTCATTCGATTGAGACCATAAGTACCCGCAATACATACATTCAGCATCGTCTTCGTCGTCGTCAGAGGTTTGATTTTCAAGCTGCCTTAAAGTTTGTTTGTTTGTTTTTGTTTTCTTAGTTTTAGTTTCTGGTGATTTAAACTCCGATCTCGTTGTCACCTTTCTTTTGCGTTCCTTTTTTTCTTTTGTTTCTTGTAGAGCAACTAGTTCGTTTTTGTAAGGCGATTCTGTAATGATTGCTGTTTTTCCTCTTCGTTTTGTAACTCGCTGCGTTGTTCGTACTTCTTTAGGTAAAGGCATTATATCCTCAGGTGACAATACAAAGGAAGATCGTTTTGGTATCTTATTTGTCATCCCGGAGCATCCAGGTTGCGGAGAGCTTGGTTGAAGAGCTGGTTCAGGAGTCTTCTGCCCCTCTCTTGAGTTCGAAGTTATTGTTTCTATTGGTGTCGTTTCTGCAGGTTGCGGAGTAGTTGCCAACTGGGCAGTATCTGTTGGGGCTTCTTGGTTGTCAGTCGTTTCCGCTGGTGCAAAATCTGCATCCGTGAAGATGTTTGGTTCGAGAGGCCAAATTCCTGTAGCCCTGAAGGAATTTACAGCCGTTGTCATAGTGGCCGCAGCTACAAACGCTTGTCCAAACAATTCAGCAGTCTGAAATTGGGTAACCACTCGACCTGGATGGGATCGCAACCATTTCTTGACTTCGTTGCTGTAATAGGTGCTTAGAGGCTTCATGAATCCAACATCCAGTGGTTGGAGGCGGTGTGTGCAGTGAGGTGGGAAGCACAATAGGACAACACCATTTTCGCGGGCCAAATCAATAACTTCGACACTCTTCACGTGAGTGGCATGTCCATCCAGCAGCAACAGTACTGGATCTTCTTTGGTGGCATGCGACCATTCTATAAATCTCTTTAACCACAAGATGAATAGATAACCTTGTATCCATCCAGACTCATGGCATTCTCCCCAGGAACCAGCCGGTGCTCCGTCTAGTAATTCAGGTTTCATTCGTTTTCTTGGAAATATGAACATCGGAGGCATATAATTTCCGACTGAACTGAAGCAGACAATCGTCGTCATCAATTTTCCTCGTTCTGCAGAAGTGAGGGTTCCTACTTGCCGTTTACCAGTTAAAGCCAAAATTTTCGAATGACTTTTTGGAACCGTCGATACGCCAGTTTCGTCAACATTGTAAGTGCGTTGCGGCGAAATTTTATATTTATCAATGGCGTTTTCAAGCAACTTAAAAAAATTGCCAACTGCAACTCTGTTGAAACCCATCGCCCTGGCTGCTGATGTTGCTTCTGGCTTTCTATAGCTAATATCCGGATGTCTTTTTAAAAAACCTTTCAGCCAGTCTGCCCCTGCCATGCCATCGGTTCTGTTAAATTTATGGGCAATTTTATTCTTTTCAGCTAACTGGAAGGCCAGCGTCCTGAGTTCAGCAGAAGTTAGGCCATAAAATCGCTCCTCCATTAATTTAATATAAGATAGTAAATCAGCTTCTTGGTCATCACTGAATACAGTTACGTAATGGCCTAATTTCTTTGTAATTGACGTCTCATCAGGATTACCCCTGTACTTTAAGACATACCGTTCAAGGGTAGTTTGTGGTACACTGTATGCTTGCGCTGCTTTTTTATATCCCATGTCTCCGGAAACATAACTATACACGGCTTTCCTCATTGATTCTAAAGACCAAGAATGCTGCTCTGTTTTTCTTTTATACGTTCGTACCATTGTGCCTGTTAATAAAGAAAACACATCTTTTTAGAATAAATTATTATAAAGTAAATATGGGGCATAGTGGGGTACTAAATAATTGGTTCCCCACTCTGCCCCTACTAGTTTCCCCGCTTTGCCCCAAATGACGTAGCTAAACAAAACATGGACGTGACTCTTACCTTTGTTCGTATTCGGCCGTGTATGGGTATGAAAAGAAGCCTTAGGGACCCCTCAATCCGTAGCAAAGGCGTTGGAAACTGCAGCACAAGTACTTTCGACGTAGTTTCAAAGCGAGTTATCACAAAATAATTAAGATAACGGTGTTATTTTTACGATTGCGTGGGACAAAAAATGCCGCTGGTCTGTCACGTCTATTTCACATGGAGGTTGTCTGTGCACTAAAATCTGTTCGCAGCGCCAAACTACCGTTGTTCTACGGCCATCATTTGCGGCTGTAATAGCATATACCCCGCTATGCCCCGCTACCCCACTTTGCCCCCCTCTCCCCTACCTTTGTTTTTACCGTGTCACCATTCTTCTAGACTAGTAGGTACGTCTAAAGATAGGAGTTTGTCTTCCGATTCTATTTCCATCGTGGACTTAATTGATCGGCCTTGATTATTGAGATGTTCCAGGAAGCCGTCCAGTGTCTCTCTTCCATGGGGCCATATTATGTATCGCAGCTATAGACTCGGCTTGTTTTTATATTGAAATATAGCTCATTGTTCAAAGTCTTCCATGTAGATGTTACTGACTACTGGAGATAGTGGAGATCCCATGGCCACTCCGAACTCTTGTTGGTAGAACTGCTCCTCGGCTTGGAAATATGTGGTCTTAATGCAGATCGTTAACAGCTCCATTATTGTATCTACCTGTAGATCTGTGCGTTCGGCAAGTGTGTCCCCCAATTCCAGCCTGTTTCTGATGATTGCTAGTGCGTCATCTGTCTGGACATTTGTGAAGAGGCTTACTATGTCAAAGCTCACCATGATGTCATGCTGAGCTAAATCACTTTCCCCCATATCTAATTTACTCTGCAGAAATTTTCTATTCCTGCCGGTTGTTTTGTAATTTTTTGTTTTTGTATTACACCTTCAATTTGCTCAATACTGGGTGGATAATTTTCTTCCAAACCTTTGTTGAAATAAGGCTCCTGCTCGACGGCAGCTACATCCCTCCTATTGGTGTTTAGCATTTAACAGAAATACTGTCCCCACCCCTGCATTATCTTGTCCGTTTCGTCACTAAGGTATCCATCGTTCTTGCAGCATTATTTGCATTGCCATCTTCTTTTCTTCTAACTATTGCTAATCAACATTCTTGGCTCATCCAAGCAGCTTTTTGGGTTTCCATATTTTCGTCTACTGTTACCTCTGCTGCACTGTGCATTGCTCTTGTTAGCTGTATCCAATTTAGCTACTTCAGTAGCAAATTTCTGTTGTAAGTACTTCTTTATTCTGTGTTGTGGTAAAGCATAATTATCTTTTTTCCTTTTTTGCTTGTTTATTGCTTGTTTTTAGGGATAAATTCTTGCTTAGAACTTTCATATTTTTTTATGTGCATACCCTATCAGCTGTTTTCCATTTTTTATTGCCGCGCAGAAGAATGCGGGATTACTTCATCGTCACTCAGCCATTTCTCAAACCCGACGTGGATACTTTCTCCGAGAAGGGGTCGACTCCATCTCTCTATTCGAGTGCTAGCGGAAACGCTTATAGATGTAAGATACTATTTTTCTTTCTAATCTGAGCGCTAGTAAAAATGCTGATAGAGACAAGATGCAAGATATTATTTTTCTACCTAATCTTTTCTTACGGTATTTTGAATTTTAGAGCTACTTGTGATGGAATTGTTATTATTCAACTCCATTGTGGGTGGAATTTAGATTTGTCCGCTCTGTTTTACACTGTGGTGAGGCATGCACTTCAAACAATTGCAGATTCCATCTTGCGCATCGTCAGTCGAAGCCTGACATCCCAAGTGAGCACGCTGCTCCATGCTGTCGCTTCCCCAGACTCAAATGTACGTATTATGGAACTTAAGCTTTCAACGTTTGAGCGAGGCAGACATATCGTGCCAGAGTAGAATGTGAAGTAAAGAATATACGTTTACCAGGGGGATCGTTATTGCTTATTAATGGTGTCATTCCTATTACGGCTGAATACTGGATTTGACGTTGACTCCTCAACGTATTTGGTAACGGCGGGGTGTTATGTATTTTTGCTGTTTATGTTTTACGCCCATCCTCCGTTCAACCAGATAGATTTCAGACTGTTCTTAATCTCTGTACCCTTTCTATCGCTGCGCAGATGAGTACGTGACTACTTCATCGTCACTCAGCCATCTCTTGAACCCGACGTGAATACCTTCTCCAAGGAGTCAACTCTATTTCTCTCTCCAAGTGCTAGCAAAAATGCAACTAGATGAAACTGCATGAAACCATAGTGCGTTAGATTACTGGGAAGTGAACTTTTTATGTGAAACGTTTCAGTTTAAATATTTCCATGGTTGTTTGCGTACGTTTTTATCTTTCGCTGTAAGCCAACTTGTTGGAAGGTTTAACAAGCATTCTAGAGGACGTAGGTACTTGCCACACCTGAATAAACTGCTTGGATTCCATTTCGTAGTTTAGGGATTCATGACTCATTCAAGTGCAAGAAATTACGGGGCGCCTTCGGACATTCATCGTGAGCTATTATAAACTTTTAGTTCTTTTGCCGGTGAACCCACCCTTCACGACTGCAGTTAGCTGGAGCAAAATCTTTGAAGGGTTGATTGAATTTTGTGGGTTCTCAAACCTTATGAATACTGCAACGCGGAGCAGCCGCCTGTTTGTTATAAGCAGTGCTAGTGTCGTAATTACCATTTAACCCTGTAATACCTTTTCTTCTGAGGATGAGTGGATATTTAACAGACTTATTTTGTGTTAATTGCCTCCAGACAGACCAATGAACAAAAACATGTTTTGTTTGAATGCAGGGGACTCTAAAACGCGAAGGTCTGTTGAAAACTGGATTTCAAATTTTTGAGGTAAATCCAATACTTCCTTTATTGTAAAAGGAAGTAAAATTGCAACAATTGAAACTTTAATTTTTTTTTATAAATTGAACTTTCATTCATTTTTAGCAGGCAAATGTTACAATTTATTAATTTCGTTATCGTGCAATCGCATAGTTCAAGCTGTTTAAATACCCTTCGTTAATAAGTTAGGTTACAAAGTTTTATTAATTTTAAATTGAATTAGTTGCAGATAATATAGTTAGTTACAAAGTATTTTCACTTGTTAGTTACACGAAGAATTCTCTATTCTTCCCAAAAGTAATATGAAATCTTCATCCTCAGATTTCCAGCGAAGCAGTAGAATAAAAGGGTGGTCTACTAAGAATTCAAACTTCTCAGGGACACGGCTACCAGCAGAACAATACAGCAACATAAGCATCATTAAAAAGTAAGAGTCAAGTAAAATTTTTATCAAGTGTTTATTTCACAGCATACACAAAATTTGATGTGCATAAACATCTACTAAGGCATACAGAAGTTTATAATTTCAGTAAAATTGGTACAGGTAAAGGTTTACCGTTTTTGTAAAGCAGAAAATTTAATTATTTGTCGACATGACTCTTCCGCTAAACAGTAATGCAACAGAATTCGGGAGCTCTAAATAAAGATGAATTATGAATGGATGGTCAGCAACAAATACAAACTTCTTCTTTTGGCCCCCTCTTACACATGTTTTCTTTACCACTGCTACAACTAAATAAATTAACGTATAAAAATTATAATTTGAAGTTTCGTCAATTTATTACATCTTTAGCTAATCAGATTAGTGCTTTAAACACGGTTATTTGGTCATAAACTTACAAAGCGGCATAATGTGGCAATGCAACACAGCACGCCTTATTCTTCCACATAACAATTATTAGAGAAGATTAACTGCAAATATATAAGACATATTAAAGTGGGGCAGCGCATATGTTAGTCAAATAAATAAATTAAATGTCATTCAAAGAAAATTGCGTAAGATTACTTACACTAACTATATAGTCAGCAGATTTACTTTATCAAGATATTAAAATTTTAGAAATAAATCAATTGTTTTTATTGCAGGTGGTTTTCAAACAGTTTATAAATAGATATACAGCTAAGTAGTAACTCGTCAGACACAATTATCAAAGTAAAACTTATAATGAATACTCAGTTAGAAACATCAACTGCAGACAATTGGGCGAAAATCTTTTACCTCTGTTGCTCCTAGGTACTTTAATAAACTACCAAAAGAATGTAGGTAAAATAAGTCTCCTCAAAGTTTCAGGCAAACTGTAATAAACTTTTTTTTTAAATTAACTGGAGACCAGTTATATATTCTCATTGATTAGCTAAAGTATAACTGAAAAATCTGTAAAAGGCTTTACCCAGTACTTCCCTCGTCAACATTGTGACACTAAATAATTTTAAAAATCAAATTAAGTTAGGAGTAAAAATATCTTCACGTTTCTAATACATTAAATTCATTTTCAAATAAAAAAAAATTACACCGCTGGAGGGATTTGAAGTCCGCCGCATCTGCGAAGCAGATTTTAACCACCTCGATATTTCATCTGCGCCATCAAGACATTGGAATGAGTGCGGCGCGCGCCTCTCTTGAACAGAACAATCTTATTGTTGAAACGGTTCGACTCTTTTGTGACATTATCTTGTATTTGTTGAGTTATATTTTCGGCAAGTGTAAAGCCTAACCTATGTAAACATTATTACTTCCTTCTATTTCAAAATTAACGCAAAAATAAATAACATTATATTTTTTTAAGGTGCTTACCCTGTATACATATATTTGTCTGAAATTGTAGCGGTTCCATTTCAGGTATATACAGGGTGTTTCGGAATTGCACGGCACTATTTTAGGGTTCTCCAGCATGAAATAAAAAAAAGTTCATACAAACATGGGACCTAAACAGCTTCGTTTTCAAGATTCAGAATGTTGAAGTTTAAACAAAACAAATTTTTTTTAAGTCTGGAAAACGCCTATTGGTATTCTAATGAAACTTGGTGTAGGTTAGTATTTCATAAAGTGGCATTCTTCGGTCAAAATAAATTTAATTTATTTCCACCAGTGGGGTGTATCGGGGCGACCTCAGTTACCTTATTTTAGAAAAATCTGGCACGCCACTGTTTTTTAGCAAAAAGTTTTGTAGCTATTATAAGATTGTTTGGTATTAAATAATATTTTTTAAAAATTTCTTTAAACTGTATTTTGAAAACGAAGCTGTTTAGGTCCCATTAACGTCCAATGAACGAAATTGCTGTTAGATTTTTCCGTTTTTCTCGAAAAAGGTTTATTCTATCAAATAAATAAAAGATACATCTTTTGTATAGTTTCAATGGATGAAGCTAAAAAACTTCTTGTATTGGTAAAAAACAGTGGCGTACCAGATGTTTCTAACATATGGTAACTGAGGTGGCCCCGATGCACGCCACTGGTAAAAATAAATTAAATTTATTTTGGCCAAATAATGCCACTTTATGAAATACTAACCTACACCAAGTTTGATGAGAATACCTATAGGCATTTTCCAGATTTTTGAAAAAAAATTTTTTTGGTTTCAACTTCAACATCCTGTATCTTGAAAACGAAGCCGTTTAGGTCCCATGTGTGTATGAATTTTTTTGTTTATTTCGTGCTGGAGAACACTTCCCTAAAATAGTGCCGTGCAATTCCAAAACACCCTGTATATAATGTGTATGCAAAATATCATCTTCTTCCAACAAACAGTTTTTGAGTTATACCGCCAACAGACAGACAGACACACGGAATTAAGAAAACCTCTTTTTCGTCATCTAGGCACCTTGAAACGTGAAGATCTGAAGTAATCTCTCTTTCAGACGAGGGAAGTAAAAACTTCACTTTCTCTGCAGTGAACAAGTTTCTAAATTCTTGTAATGTTAATGGATATAATTATATCAATTCAATAAGAGATAAGCTTGATTTTTATATAGTATAAATAAAAATCATATTGTCGTAATATTAGAGAGAGAATGCATTCTCACATGTATATTGCTTGCATGCAAAATGTTTAATTTGTTCGTGTCTTAAATTTTAATTTGTGGGGTTGATTATTTTCCCCTGTTTTCGTCTTTTTAATGTGTCATAACTATAACTTGTCGTAATATAATGCCTTCTTGACTTCCATATACAACATGGCATATTTCAATTTCATTATATTATAAATCGAATACTGAAGAAGCTAATACGATTAGCGAAACGTATATTATTTAAATATTCATTAAATCTAATATTACGACAATATAATTATTTCCATTAACATTTCAAATTTTTCAAATTTTTATCAATTTACCTAATATTTTAAAACTAAATTCTTGTGCCAACTCTTAAAAATTTTACTGAATACCACCATGCGTACTATAATAGCAAGTTCAAATTTTCCAGCTGTCGGCGCATTATGATAAATAAATAAATAAACAACCTTGTCTGCTTTTATCAATAATTCATTTGCATTGTGCATTCCATCATGTCAAAACCACCGCTATTTATTTTAATAATGGAATTTTCCTGTTCTAACTTTTCAACTTTTTAAGCATGCCAATGTTTTTTAAGAAATATTCACATGTTCTAAATTAGATTAATATTAATTTTTAAAGTACACAGGTTTATGGAACCAATATGGGTATTGCTAATCTATTTTTTTCCTTTTAGAAATGAAATTCTTCCTTATATATAAATTTTAAATATAACTGATGAAGCTACCACAAGTAACAAAACGTCTTTGATATATAATTTTTTGAAATATTAAAAATGGTACGATTATGATTTTTATATTCCTTAATTAGTAAAAATTATGCATAAATTAAATTTATTATCAAAATTTTGACCTATATAATCTCCTAAACAATATTTTTAATTATTGAAATTTTTACTACTAAAATTTTGATAATTGACAGAGATCTGATGCTGCAACTACACATTAAAGTCTCCATAAGAGGTTTTGGTGTGGAGTGCTCTTAATGATGCAGGAAAGGCTATTCATAGAACAATACGTTTGTGAAAACCTGAATATTGATATACTAATAAGATGATTTTACCATCTCAAAGCGAGAAAATGTATGATCCTAATGTTTCTGTGTTGTTTAAAACCAAAATAAAATAACAAAGTGAACACATTATGGCAGGGCGATTTATTCTATACATAATGAAATTGTTATATAAAAGGAAGGGCAGCGACAGTGAAGTGAGTAATCCCTTTACAAATGCAGAATTAAAGACTGCTGAGCGACTTCGCCAATTGAAGATTGGTCATCAGTGGAAGTACATTTTGATAAAAAAAAATGATAGCAACTGTATCCCAGGGGAAATTCTTGTCAAATGAGAAGAATAAATGTCAAATGATCTCGATGACGTGTAAACGATTAATGAACAAAGGTTTCAGAGCCATCAAGCCGTCGAAGGTGCTGATACCTTAATTGCCAACACTGCAATTGAAGAATCAAATCAATACAAATTGGTAATTGTAATAGGCGAAGACATTGTTTTATTGGTAATTCTTACCGCCTTGAATGAGTCTCGCTCTAACATTTATTTTCTGAAGCCAGGTAAGGGAACTTCTCGGAGCAGGATGTATGCACCCCATAATATAAATTTGAATGCTTCAATTAGGGACAACATTTTAATTAGTGGTTGCGATACTGTTTCCGCACTATAGAGGCAGGAGAAAACGAAGTTTGTTAAACTTCTACAGAGAAAGACTTACAGAGGGCTGTTCAAATTTTCGAAGATCCAAACGCATCCCCAGAGGAAATAGATAAAGTGGGAGAAGAATTTCTTCTTCTTCTGTTTGGATCAAGAAACTGTGAATCGTTCAATAAATATAGACATCACTGTTTCGTACAATCTATAAATAAATGTTTACCAAATCTAGCATCATTACCACCAACCAAAAACGCAGCTCGCTTGCACTCGTTCCATACTTACAACCAAATTCAGCTATGGTATGGTAACGAAAAATCAGCTTTAGATTGGTGATGTAGAAATTCAAACAATGGGTTAATCCCCTTTCCTACTGTACAAGACGCAGCTCCCTAAGAACTACTGAAACCCATTTCTTGCAAATGCGCCAAAGGTTGTATTGTAGCTTGTAGCTGTCGCAAAGCAGGTTTGCATTGCTCAGTAATGTGTGATTTTTGCCAGGGCAAATATTGTTTAAATACTGTGGACGTGGTCGAATTAGAACAATCAATAGAACATTCCAAAGATTATGAACCAAATCTGGAATATGAGACAGATGTTGAGAGTAAGGGTGATATTCAACATAAAAAAAGCGAAAAAATCGATGGGCCGTCAACTTAAAAAGAAACCTGCAATTAGCAAAGTTGGCATAGTGGAATAGGACTATTGGGGATACCATTTAAACGCACCGAGTACTCTCACTCTAGGTGGTGACGGAGCGAGTACAAAGTAAGCGACATAATTTCTTTATCTGAGTAATAGAAATCGTATTGTAACGATCCTGGGGCTAGGCCGTCGCCCCAGAAATATGACTCAGCGTCCCGTGCGACAGCATTGCAAAACGACCTTAGAGCCAGCTGCATGAGACGGCGTGAGTCAGCCTTCCAGAACATACGACCTTGCGCGTGACACGTCAGAGTTACCAGAAAGGTCGAGCGAACTCGAGGCGTTTTCCAGAAGGAACTATCCGGCAATATAAATACACGCCCTCAGGAATAGCGGGCAGTTCTCATCAAACTCGAAGCGCGTAATATAAATGAACCCATGTGTATATAACTCTAGTTAAATAAATAACAAATAAATATAACCATATAAATCATTACTGTTAAGTCGTGCAATATAAATAAATAAATGTATCGTTGTTAGAAATAGTTCGTTAGTTTAAGTAATTTGTGTTCTGCCTTGATAATTCTTGTGTTTGTAAATAATCGTAATTAATCGTTGTAAATAAATGTTTAATACAAGAAGCGTCGTATAATTTTGTAAATAGCCCGAACGTAAAAACTAACAGTATATAGTATCAAAGACCTATTTTAACATACGCGAGTGAGACGTGGGTGCTAACAACAACAGAAGAAAACAAGCTGGCAACATGGAAACGTAAAATCCTAAGAAGAATATATGGTGGAGTCAAGGAAGGTCAAGAGTGGAGAAGACGAACAAATAGGAAATTACAAAACCTATACAAAGAAGCCAACATAAGTACAGTGCTGAGACAAAACAGACTGAGGTGGTTCGGGCACACAATGCGAAGAGAAGACAACGACCCAATAAAAAAAATAACCAAACAAGAACCGGAGGGAAGAAGGAAAATTGGAAGACCCAGGAAAACATGGTGGCAGCAAATAAAAGAAGACTATATATATAAATATATATAGTATCAAAAAGGAATTTTTGTCTCATAGAACGTCAATAATAATTTATAAAAAAGCAAATGCCCGAAAAAAATATATTTCGAAGCCTATGGATGGCCTACAAAAATGAAGGGAACATTTTTTGTAGAGAATTTACTTTTATTTAATTTTGATAACTACGTATTTTGTTCAAAAGTTGATACTAATCGAGACATTCACTAATATTAGAAAAAATATGAAACTTTTTGCCATTTTTTAAATATGGTGGTTAAATCCGGGCCTGTCAAGGGGTGCAAAATTAATATATATTTTCTGAATCCCAACGAAACAGATTAAATTTTATTCCAGCTCATCCAGAATTTCTCCCGCTATTAATGTACTTGTCGACTGGCCTATCATTGTTATATGCCTTTTATCTACGACGATTTTTTAACAATAAATATTAAATTTATTGTAATGTTCATATACTACTGTATGTATATATTTACTTGATTTCTGAATTACAATTGAAAAAGATGTAGATAAATAAATAGCTATTATTAAGCTAGTTGTCAAATATGAGCAAAGTGTAGAAAAATGTATGTGATTTTGAAGTTGATATTTTAGTAGAGTATTGCAAAAAGAATTTGAAAAATAAAAAATTCAAGGTCAATTCTCATCCTAGTGTTATTATTAATTATTCTTAATCTTGTTTCTCTAGTAACGATGACTAAAATTCTAATGAAAACAAGTAAAAATAAGAGAAAGGAGAATTGTCCTGGGATTCTATATTTTAAAGGCCAAAAAGAGCTGCTTTGCGCATGAAAACGAAGTCTAAGACACGCATATCATTGATCTATTGTACATGAATAATTATTCTGATTTTAAATTATTTTATTTCGAGGTACAGTTAACCAACATTTTTTAATGGAAAGTATTTTGACGCCTTAGTCTCTTAATTCCTCCATAGAAAAGCACAGCATTTGACTCCTCAAATCTCCATTGCAATAGAAAAACAAAGGGATGATCTGCTTTGAATTCAAACTTCTCCGAAATATTGATTAATGCAGAGAGAAAAACAAATCCACCTCCTGAAATCATATAATTATGAATTAGCTATTGGCACCCCCTACGAAAACTACTGCTCTGCGGAAACACTACTGAGGCATAACAACATTTCTACCATATTAGATATTTAGGTTACTATTTAATGTTTATACAATGCAGATACAGAATGTTATACTGTAGACTGATTATTTGATATTTGATTATTTGATTTTGTGAATAGATTTTTTGTTTATTTGTTAATTGAGTGTATTGCACTTTATTGTATTGTTCTTTGTATTATTCTTACTATGACTTGCTACAAACAGTTGTTGTATCGTAGTTAAATAAAACATTTTTATTATTATACAAAATATAGGTACATGTTAATTCTACAATGGCACGATTTAAGAGCTTAAAAGAACTGTTTGGGGCTATACCTTCAAATTTCCTCTATATTGTGTTTGCTTTTAATGCATCGGCTTAGTCTGTGTAGGAATAATGTCTCAAGCTTTACTTAAAGTTAGGGTTTGTGACACATCTACTATTTCAATAGACATTTTTATAGAATTTATCTTCATCGGTGTTGTTATAGAGTATCGTTAAGAGCTTCATTACCACACTCACTGCGGTAATGGACAATACCGCACTCTTTTTATATAAAAAAATACATTGAACCGCGATTTATTGATTGATTTATTTATTTGCACACCCAGCTACAATACATAGGATACATAGGGAAAACATAAGAAATACAAAGTATACTTAAGATTACAGTACAATAAAGCTATTGTATCATTTGCAGGCAAATTTCGTAACAGTATACAGAGTGACCACCTAAGTGATTTAATACTTGTGTTGTGCTGTGAGTATTGCCAACAGAACATTTAGTTATCTTATAATAGAAAAATTAATAGTGAACAGTAATAAGCAAGTTAACAAGAGGTAAAAGTTTCAATTTCTAAAATTTTAATGAAATCTTGGTAATTTTGAAAGATAAATCTTTTGGACATGGTTGAAAATGTTTTAAGATTATTAACATGCCTGATTTCCAGTGGTAGAAGGTTACAAGTTTTAGGCATGGTGTACAGTCGTGTGCAGATAAATCTGGGACAGTGTTTTTTTCACATGCAGATTCAGTTAAGAATTTGAAGAATATTTCCATGGATTTCCTCTTATCAGAGAGAGTTACGGGTTTCACTACCTGTTAAAGTTTAATGTAACTCTTTCTGATAGGAGGAAATCCATGGAGATATTCTTCAATTCTTAACTGAATCTGCATGTGAAAAATACACTGTCCCAGATTTATTTGCACACGACTGTACATTACAAATCTTTGACAAATACTTTTATTAAATTGCAGGATGGCTATGTGCTCGTTAGTAAAACTGCGAATGTGATGTACAGAAGATATATGATTTTGAAATATCTTATTTTAAATGCATATATTCATAAACTGTGAAAATAAATTAAGGTCGTATGATACCGTCTTTGTTTCTTGAATATGATTTTTAGTACACAATTCTGGGTTACATTTAATTTCTGTAATGAGTTCTTATACATTCCTCCCCATGCTATGATACTATAACGAAAAAGGAATTCGGCAAGAAACTTGTAAATTAATAACAATAATTTCGTTGAAAGAAACTCCCGTAGCTAATAAAATTTGTAAATTAGCTTCCTCACTTTTTTCGTCAGATAATCCACACGGTTACTCCATTTCAGATTTTTATCAATGGATATACCCAAGTACTTAACCTCATTTGCCTCTTTAATTTCATGTTCCATGCCTGTGATTTTTATACTGGTGAAATCAGGTCTATTAATTTCTGTTAGAGCAAAGGCCAAGTAGTGGGTTTTGTTACAGTTTAATGATAAATGATACAAATTTAGCCAATTTTGAATTTTTTGCATACCAACCTAAACAGCCACTTTACATTCTTCCCAAGAATTCTTACAAAAAATGATGACTGTGTCATTGGCATAGGAAATAATTTTTGCATCTGCCAACAAGGACAAAAGAGAGTTAATATAGGTAAGGAAGAGTATTGGCCCCATAACAGTCCCCTGAGCAGTGTCAAATGCCTTCGCCAAGTCCAAGAAAACAACAATGCACTTTTTATTGACATCTAAACCCCGACAACAGCACACATAGCATCAATTGTTGCCCTTCCGGCGCGGAATCCAAATTGATGCTCATGTAAAATATTGTTTTGGTTAAAAAATTTAATGAGCCGGGTCTTTAGACATTTTTCAAAAATTTTCCCAAATTGTTACCAACGCTAATGGGTCTAAAATTGCATATTTTAGTTTTATCGCCAGCTTTATGTATAGGAGAAATTATGGAAGTTTTAAATTGAGAGGAAGCTCCACTTTTTAGAAAAATTAAATTTATTATATGTTTAAGGGGCTGCAGTATAAACAAATGCCTTTTTTTAATAATATCAGTTGTAGTTTGAGCTATTATATTTTAAACTAGAAATGTGCTATATTAATTCATTTTCTTCTACAGGAGTAAGAAACAGAATTAGGGTTTATGTTACAATTTTCTGTAAAATTTGTTGTGTTTATATTTTTGCTTATATTTAAACCAACATCGATAAAATAACTGTTACAGTGATTTGTCATTTGTTTATTACCTTTAAATACAACATTTTGATCATTACAATTTTAAGAGCTCTATTGTTATTATTAGTTTTTTCATTAGTAGCTTCAGAAACCAATTGATAAACTTTTTTTAAATTATTTTTGTTTACTTCAATTAGTCTAAAATAATAATCATTTTTCGTTTTTTTAATAGTTTTGATTTTGGTGTAAAGTGGTAACTTAATTTTGTTTTAACTTGTCTCTATATTTTATAGACACAATCAGACTGTAGCGGAACAATAAATCAGAAAGATCGTTGCCGATAGTTACCATAAAATAAACAGTGCGTGTTATAAATATTCTCGAAGTGCAAGCAGTTAGCTTAAGTGCCATTTGAAAATTTTCTAGCTAAAGAGTACACGTAGTTAAAAACGCCTAATGTCAAAAAGTGATTTGTGCGGCGGAATTCAATAGAAGAGAAACTCTCCAACGTCTGCGAGTGTCCCGCAAACAAAAGTGCAAAAGGGTTTCTCAAATCCTGAACACTTTCCTAAATCAGAAGCGAAAGTGGATGAACACTACGGCTATAAAACTGCTGCTGTTAAAATCGAGAATGAATTTCGAGTGGGTCATAAACGTCGAACCCTTTTGGCAAGTGAAAGTGAGCCGGCTCTTCGTCTTGTAAATACAATACCATTGTTACGACTAGAATAGGAAATCCTTTTGTAAATTGTACAACCAGGGTATATATACGGAAGCGATGAAGCTTAAAGATCATAGCGTACTAGGTCTTAGAGCTGAAGGACCACTTTGGTTGTTCGGAACACAAAGAGTCAGATTCTCAATGTGTGAAGTATCAAATCTCAATACGTACTGAAGCATTCGCTTTGAATGTTTCAGGAGCCAAGTGTCAGATCCACAAACGCTCATATGTATTCTGATTAACTCGACCTATTCGCTCCGCATATGTAATAGTATAGTAGCTAATCCGCACATTTAATTTGTCTGTAATCTTTTGCGTTTAATAAAGAATATTAGAAGTGATATAGTTATTCGTGTGTGTAATTTCTAACTAACACCAGAACATAATCACACTAAAAATCCATCAGTTAACCATAGTTTGATTTTTGTAGTTTTTCTTTTTATAAACTCTTGATTTTTCAATAATTAAGTTAAATTTGTTCAAAAGGAGGTCAGTAGCAATTTGTGGATCATTTGATATCATAATATCACTCCAGTTTTCATTTGTTAGAAAAGTTTCCAATTTATTAAAGTCAATTTGTGAGATTTTCTTTTCGTTAGAATTTAATTTACACTTAACAATACTGGATAATGATCTGTAATATTACACCTTAGAATGTAACTATTAAAATTTAAATTTCGAAAACTATTAGGTATATTTTTTAAGAAAATATGATCTAAGCATGAGTTAGTTTCAGGAGTAACGCGGATAGGGTTTAAAATGTAGGGTACAAACCCATATTTTGCAAGTACTGAAAAATATTTGCTTACGTTAGCATCATCTTCGTTCATTAAATTAATATTGATGTCACCAATTAATATTTAAATTTTGTTATTTTCTTGTTTTTGCTCTAAATTTGTATCAAGTTCTTCTAGGAATGAGATCAAGTTACTTGGGCAAGGCCTGTACATGACAATTATTCTAAATGATACATTGTTAATTACAAGATTTATAATTGATAAAGAAATGCCACATGCAAGTTTTTGACTGGATATACTATAATCGAGGTCAGATTTTATTAGAACCAAAACGTCATCATTTTTATTGAAATCTCCCCCATTATGAACAGTAGTATAACCCCAAACATTGAGGTTGCTTGTAGAAGCATATTCAAAGCATTCCCTAAGGACAACAATATCACAGGCAGTCAGATTTTATGCTTCAACAAGTGTAAGGAATTCATCAAAGTTCTTGTTTGCACTACGTATGTTAAAGTGCATAATATTGAAATAACTGTGACTACTCGAGTACAGGGATTCGTAGTTATCAGGATCTATATAGTCTCCACGGTGATCTTGTACTAGCAGCTGAATATTTTCTAATACAACATCTTGATCGATTAGTAGGTACCATTAAGTAGAATAATCAATTTTATTTCTTAACAATTTGACATAATATTGTGACATGGGACAGTCTTTATCGGTTGAATGATGATCGATATTATTCTTCTTCAATTTGTATGTGTTATTAGCGTTGATACAGTTAACACAAACTTTTTTTTGTTTTGCACAGTCTTTTTGCTCATGTTCATCACTACAAAGAAGGCAGGCTATTTTTTCCTCACAAACTTGTTTTCTATGATAAAATCTCTGACATTGAAAGCAACGTGAAACCGCGATAAATCTTCAAAAACCACGTAACACTCCCATCTGATAAATATCTTCTTTAAACTCATTAGTTACTTAAAGGAGGATGCCGAACATTCTCCAAATATGGTAGATTGGGAATTCATTCCTTTTTTAATATATTGTAATGGGCTGGCGATCAGGCAGCTGCAGACTTATGAGTCTCCGCCGCCAAGACGGTCTTGGAGCCAGCTGCGGGCAGATGAATCATGTTCCAGACGCCTCGAGAAGCGACCTTGCAGCCAGTTGCAAGGGATGACTCACGCTTTCGGGAACACGCTAGGGGGTCAACACACGCGAATGTCGGAATATACGAGCGAAGTCTGGATTGTTCTAGAAAGAAATTATTCGGCCATATAAAAACGCGCCGCCGGATAGACAGTTCAGTTCTCATCGAGTTCTCATCCAGTTCTCATCAAGCTCAAAGCGCGTGATATAAATAGACCGTGTGTATATAACTCTAGTGAAATAAATAACAAATAAATATAACCATATAAATCATTACTGTTAAGTACAATATAAATAAATAAATGTATCGTTGTTAGAAATAGTTCGTTAGTTTAAGTAATTTGTGTTCTGCCTTGATAATTCGTGTGTTTGTAAATAATCGTAATTAATCATTGTAAATAAATGTTTAATCCAAGAAGCGTCGAATAATTTTGTAAATAGCCCGAACGTAAAACGTAACAATATGTTACCTTAAAATTCCCGAAAATTTCGTTTTGTTGTAGTAACTCGGTTCTGGATTCTGGATTAAAAATAGAGTGAGTTACCTCACACGCACTTAGGCCGCATTAAGTGGGCCCATTGTGCTACCTTCCAGCAGCTCTCCAAGTTGGGTATCACTCAAGCCATCCAATCCTTTGAATGTACTTAAGGACGACCGCAACTGGAGTGCTGCTAATTCTGACCATATCGGGCCAGAAGTCCCCCAACATGGATCCTCTGACTCTTGCGAGAGCTGGACAGTGGCACAGAACGTGTTCTGCTGTCTCGTCATCCTCGTTGCACCCTCAACAGTTTGGGCTGTCCACCAGTCCCATCCTGTGCATATGCTTGTTTAGAGTGCAGTGTCCAGATAGGATACCCACGACTAGTCGAAGGTTCCTTCAGGACAGTTACAAGCAATATTTGGCTGTCTTTGGCGAGGGCGCTGTAATAGCAGCTCTTGCTTGCCGGCAGCTTTGCATGTTAACCCATTTTCGTATGAAGCTGTGTAAGGTTTCTCGATATAGCATAGAGCTTAATTTATGGGTTCTGCCCCCCAGAGAAGTTGTCCGGAAGCCAGTCTCGCAATCTCATTAGCCTCCTCATTGCCGTAGTTGCCGTCATGTCCTTTCGCCCATACAAGGGAAACGACATTATTTTTTGAGATATCCTCGAGAGCTTCACAGCACTGCAGTATCACATCTGAGGTAATTTTGCAACTGCCCGCGGCAATACATTGATTCTCAATTTTCCTTTCAAGAATTGCTTTGCGCCATGCATTATTCCAATTACTTCCGCTTGGAAGACAGTGGCCATTTTACCTGGTGGTATGCTTTGTTTTAGATCCATCACTAAAGATGGATATACCTATATGCTGGGTAAACCCGGTATTTTCATAGACGTTAAATTGTCTATTCAATGCATATTGTAGAGGGAGGTAGTCTACCATAGCGTCCAGAAGAGGGATCTTGTTGACGGCCTCATTCAGAATGCGGGTATGCCTGCCTCTCTTGCCTGCTGTGTGCCACAGCCCTTTGTAGCGCAGCCTCACGGCGGTCCTTCCACACATACAAAATTTCTGCATGCATCAAACAGTCGATAAACAGCTGCGTGATAACCCATGCTATCGAATGAACACAAAAATTAAACAACAAACTGGAAGGTGTTATTAAGAAAAGAATTGAAAATAAAAGAATATGGAAGAATTACTACAGGAAATTAAAAACAAAAGGAAGTATAGAAAAGAAAACCGAATCAGATTTAAGAAAATATTAGGAAAACACTAAACGAATAAATACGGAAAATGAAACAAGAGAAGTAATAAGAGGAAAAAATCGCAGAATAGAACTGCACCAAGACCAATATTAATAGAATTTGTATCGGAGAGTAAGAACATTGAAGTATTAAAAGCTGCAAAAAAGCTAAAAGGTAGTGGACATCTGGATATCAGAAGACTATACTAAACAAGTGCAAGAGCAAAGGAAACAAATGACCTCATACATGAAAGAAGCTAGATCAAAAGGCTATAAAGCAATTTTAAACCACAACAAATTTAAAATAAATGACAAAAGCTACACTATTACGACCTATTACTACGACCATTGGTTACCGAGATATAAAGCAGTTTTCTAAAGTCTGCAAATGTGAAGTTCAAAGGGGCACTGAGGGGGAGCCACGGAGGGAGGGGCTAGGAGTTTTGGGGAAAATTTATCTCTTGTAGTGGTCTAACAACGTCATCCCTTCATTTCCTGGGCTATGTGGTGCAAATCAGTGACCTGCGAGACACGACACGCGTGTCAATCAAAACACGCAGCAGAAAATAAATCGTATTTGTTACAACAATAAATCAATACAGATAGGTCTTTAACTAAAAATTTCTTTATTCTTTTCTACACATTTCATACGTTAGAAGCATGCACTTATGTGTAATAGTTTTCAACATACCTCAATGCTGAAATTTATACCGCGCTTTTCTGGTATGCTTTTGTTTAAACAATTTCTGTAGCATTTGCTAAAAGTAATTTTAAGATTAATTTGACATTATCTGAATCCAGAAACAATAAGCTCTCCACTGGTTTAAAAAGCATTAAAAAATATTCAAAAATAAGTTTGTAAACGCGATGTACGCGTAAAATTCGTCAATTTTCAGTAATAAAAAATTTCGGAATAATTTTTTCTGGCTTTTTGCAATTGTAAAAAGAATGGAGCCCTCTACATTTAGATCCTCAAGATCATTCCAGATAGCGTACATTTTTTTAAAACCTATGTCTTTGAGATTTTAGAAGTATCTTTTGAGAGGCCAGATCACCGACTAATAGAGACATAGGGGAGCAAAACATGGGCTTTAAATAAGGGGTACAAAAATAGGTTGAAAGAAGGATTTATGATGGTAGAAGAACAAGGGGAAATTAATTATTAAAACAACCACATGCGGAAGCAGAAGTAGTACAACATGTTAAAGCGCAAAGACGAAGATGAGTAGAACAACCAAAGCAGTACCGAGGACAAATCTGCTCAATGCAAGAACAAGAAAACCACAAAATTATGTATAGGTAGAAGCAGTACAGGACTGGAAGATAAAAGCAAAAGACCAGAAGAAGTGGAAAAAGGTAACGAAGCTATGAGCTTAAATTGTCCTATGACTATATTTGTCCGTCGTAGACATAAACAAATTTAGGCGTATTATTATTTTTACTTCAACGGTTGGCGTTGTGTCCTATGCACTAAGCACTTAGCACAGGGCTGTGCAACATGTGGCCCGCGGGCCGCATGCGGTCCGCCAGGATATTTTTGCGGCCCGCGGATCGAATTCCCCTTGAGTCCACCAGTCCTGATCCTGTCCTCCCCTATTCTACCTGGGCCCTCCGGTGTGACATGCTGAACTGTCTAACGGAGTAAGCCTCCAACCCTTACCAAACCACGCTTCAAGGAAGATGACGTGTTCTACTGTCAGCCCGAGAAGTTCAAATTTTCCGCAAAAGCAAGACCGCTAGAATTCGATTTTACCTTGATTGTTGAACTTTCTTGGTAAATCGAATCCCTGAGGCTTTAACCCTGTCTTAATACGCTGTACTGTCTTGCAGGGCTAACTGCTTAAAAGCCATTTCCGACCGCCTATTTTTTAAACGCAAATCCCGGCGCCCCGAGAGGTGAAATGCCCTTCATAACCTCATTTTACTAATAATTAAGCCTGTAACCTGTAGGAATCGCAGCCTCTACCTCGCTTGTGAGCGGCTAGAGTCCTGTAGCCGCCCTTCATAAACTCACCTGCAGGGCCCCTTTTTAGTCATTAAGAGGCGAATTCCTGGACTTCGACGTTCGATTCCGCAGCCCGAAAATCCCCTACCGGGGGAATGTCAACATCCTTTTCCGGCTCAAGGCGAATAAATTCCATCTGCAGGATATGACACCGCGTTCGTTCCAAGAACGACGCCTAGCAGCAATCTCTGCACCAGAATTTAGGCACTAACGCCCGCCCCAGGTAACCCTTAAAATTGCTAAATTCACCGGAAAATTACAGCTTAAGGTCACTGCTGAGTGGAAGGTCAAGTTTGCAGGAACAAAAGACCCACTCAGCCCATTTCCCGAAGAATCGGCGTGTGTACCAGCGGACTACCAATAGGGACCTGCAACATTCGCCGGTGCATTGGGTTGCAGCTCGACCCATGAAACCTGACACCGTTCCAGAAGAACATGTTAATTTTAAATGATGTACAACTCAGAGTTATTTTTAATTAATCATTGTAACTAGCTAAAAACATTATATTTGTTTTGGTAATTATCTGGTGTTTTACCTAATCGATTATATACTTGAGTGAACGTATTTCTCCGATTTGAGCTTAACCCGAGGGGTAAATCTTTGACACCCGTAGTAAGGGGGTGAAACGTCACATCTCTATACGTAAATTTACATTAATTAATGTAATTTTTTTATTTTGTCGGTATCTCAAGAACGGAAAGGAATTGACCTAAAGTGAATGTGAATTTTTTGTTTAGAATCACTTCTAGAACATATGGTGTAAGTTTGTCGGTTACCTCAGGGAACACCCTGTATACCTCTTTTATGTTTCAATGCTTTTTGTAATGTAACCTAAGCTTCTTGAATAAATAAAAATTAGTATTGAAATATACACGTTTTATATTTATTACAAATCACTCACAAAGTCGCATACGACACATTTTATGATGCGGCCCTCATAA
Source organism: Agriotes lineatus (assembly GCA_940337035.1). NCBI lineage: Eukaryota > Metazoa > Arthropoda > Insecta > Coleoptera > Elateridae > Agriotes > Agriotes lineatus. The sequence goes on from CALNHX010004355.1 coordinate 69,858, forward strand.
CCTTCAAATTTTTTACAGTGGCCCTTGGGCCCCTTGAAGTTGGACAGCCCTGACTTAGCATATGGTTTATACCACGACATAACCAACTTTAACATTAATCAATAAATTATGCTGATATTGCACTGCAATTTAACAAACTACTCATGGTAGTATATACAATTCATTTATTTGTATTAATGTCCCGGGTGGTGTAGCTTGAACAAGCGTCCATGTACGATCAGTACAGTTAAGCAACGCTCCTTCTGGTCAGAACTTGAATGGGAGTTCCAGGGCTGCTTCATTCGGCGCCTCGTAGTACGGCTGCCACGGAAATAGTTGGTCCCAGATGTTATAATAACATCATGACAGTCGCTAGTGGGGTTGGAAGTCCCCATAAAATGTACAGCGACGCCTATAATTGGCCTAACGGCTGTTGGCTGAGTACCAAAATAAAATAAAATAAAATAAAATAAAAATAAAAAATAAGTAAAGATGGAAGCTAATTCCCAAATGGTTTATTCGAATTGAATTGTAATACTAAATATAACAATGTATTTTAAATAATATAATACTTAAGTAGTCTATGGTGCAAGGACTCTGCCACAAAATAATTGATTGTTGATGAACTCTGATCTTGCAAGCAAAAGCATGAAGAATGGATGATCGGCTTTGAATTCAATTTTCCTCACAAAACTACCTCCAGAGCAACCGAATCCATCCATCATGAGCGCTAAAATAACATAAAATAGTTTTACAAAATAATACTTTGCAAAGTAGTGGGCTGTACTTTACTAAACCGTCTTGTGACATGATATTAACTAATTACTTTAAGATTTTGAAGAGATACCTACCTACTAAGGAGTGAATTATATTATTATTATTATTAATTGATTTGGCATATGGCATACAAATCATGAGTTATGACTTATAACCGTTTCACAGATTTTGAGAATAGAAAACTGTGATCTTCAATAACACAACTACCTACAAAAAAAGGTTTCAAATGAGAAACCTCAGATAGATATGGTTGGCAATGTTAAAAAGTGGCCATGAGGTTTAAAATTGTGTGGCAAGTGCTAATCTTGGTGATACAACTATGAATATAAGTTACAGTAACATTAATTGTTAATCATTTTGTTGTCCAGAAGCTAGGCAGCGCAGTTGGCTAGGCTTGCATTAAGCAAGCCTTGGCGATTGGAATCAGGCTCGGTGAGACCATTCACAGTTGGGCACCAAATTAATTGTGTTCTACTCAAAACCACAGACAAGGTCAACATAGCACCAAGACAGACACCTCCCACAATGGTTGCTGCGCAAGCACAAAAGGCACGCTCCAACTTTATAACTCGAATCCGGGGCAAGTTGAGCATTGTACCGCCAGATGCAAGTGTATAAAGCACCAGCCTCTACACCGCAAGGTAAAATGAGGTTACCGACCATACATACATTTTCTTGTCATCAATTCCACAATGCATCAAGTGCCAATGATACAGTATTCTAAGAAATACTGCCTCCATACCCCACGATGTGTAAATTGTGCTAGACATCCTGCCTCTGATCAATGTTTTTGCAAGAATGTTAAACATATTAACCGCAACAAAAACTATCCTGCTAAGTACAAAGGCTGTTTAGTTTACAAACAGCTTAAAAAAAGTTTCCATATTTAAGGGAGGAGTAGACAATATCCAACTTACCAAGTTTAAGAATAAATCATATTCTGTTTGCCCTAACAACCAGAGATAATGCCCACGCTATCCAAGCTACCAGTGATGACAAAAAAGGTGAAGAAGATGGACAGGATGCTTGATCTCTTAGGAATACTAATCACAAAAATGTAGCAATATCCAATAGTACACCAAAATTGTCGTCAATGGCTTGATCAACTTTTTTTATTGCCAATCAAAAGCTAGATATACTGCGCACTCAGCATTCTGAAAGAAAGGCATGAGGGGGTCCAGTTATCATCATCAACAATACCATCAAGAATCATGTGATCGGTAAACAGAACCTACAGACCAATGCTGCGGAAACAGAAGATGGCAACTAATACTGGCCTCCTAATCTATATATTAACAAAAAAATTTATTGCTTTTCTTGATATTCGAATACAGATTTATAGCCGGAAGAGATTTCGAGGTCAAACATTGCCGCTGGGGTTAAAGAATACTGAAGCCATGAAGCAGACAACTCTATCAAATGATAAGAAATAACCCACAACAACTCTCCACTGGTCAACCAACCTATTGGCCTTCATATACAGACAAAATACCGGGTGGAATCCCAAGTAACTAAAAAATAAAGACCGCCAGTACTAACAAGCAAAAACAAGAATTGAGATGTATTTTGCGGCATCTTATCGAGTCAACTCTGTAATAAAAAGATGTCAATGAAGTGGTGGAACCCAAACAATACTACATGCTGCATGAACTGCAGTTCTAACAACACCCTATCTATTGCCTCGAACATATCAAAGAGAAGCTTGAACACAAATAAAGATACAAAAGCACCGGAAAATCACCCACGTCTCCCAGGATAAAAAAAATCTTAATCGTGACATTAAGCAATAGAAAAGAATATTAACTGACAATAAATATCAGGGCATCAGAAAATTCTTGGACACCCTATCGCCTATGACAACGAGCGACAACTTCTTGCAGAAAGTCACAAAAATAATGAAGCACCCCAAACACAGCATCACCCATTAGAACTCATGATGGTAACTGGGCAAGAAGATATGAGGAAAAGATGTGTGCATGTTTGCAGAACACCTTGGAAACGTTTCTAAACCCTTCTCAATAGAAATCTTCCATAAAGAAGAGAAACTCATCCAACAAGCTATTGATGTCCTTTCCAATGGACTTTTAAAAGTGCATAAATCAGGTCAATTATTGCAGCCAATCTTCGTCCAAAAAAAGTGACTAGGTATGACTTGGTCATGGACAAAATCCTAAAAGAATTACTACCAGGCAAAATATATATAATCACCACCATCCTGAAATTGAGCTACTGTCCCTCTCAATTCTTAATCACAAACCCGGGAAGGACCCAAATGAAGCAGCTTCCCATTCTGTTCAACGTGTTCGAGAAACTCTGCTTGGCCAAAATTAAGTCTTGTTGCTAATTATTACTTTTTGGGCAATCTTCCAAAGAAATTTAATACTATGTACACTCGAGTGCAACAGCCGGCTGCCAGCTCAGTCATAGAAGGCATGCAGGTCTTTAAGAGTTTAGTCGGTAGAACAAACAAAGATTTAAATTTAAATTCCAGCAAGAATTTGTAAACTCAATATCTTATGCATACGCCGGCTCGAAATCGCCGGAAATGGTGGCCGTGATAAATGAACAGCTGCAGCACTGCCTCAGATCGGCTTTTTAGCCCGAAATGCTTGGCTCTCCAGCACTGGTTAACTGGCACTAGTTGCTGTAAAGGGGGAAAACAAAGGTCCAACAATAACATACCAAAAATAAAAGGAGTCTAGGGCGCTTAGAATACTCACCCTGAAAAATCTCCAGGCCATGTGTGACGCCACGTGGTCGCATACAAAAATCCGCAAAATGCGTAGGAAATGATCTTCCCTAACGTGAGCTTGGGGGCATCAGAAGCACTCAACAGTGTAGGCTTACATTTCACAATCAAACGAAACTAAAAAGTCCCACCGAAGCTCTTCAAAATGCTAAACCACCATGTCGATTTGACGGAGAGAGCGGAAAAAACGCTCGAAGACAACAGCGTGCGCCTAAAGATATTTGCCTAACCAGGTCGTCGCAGTAGGCACGACTACAAATCGCGCGAACAAACGCGCCACAGCGTGGACTAAATACCATCGAATGCTAAATTGAAAGGCGGCATAATTGAAACGTAATAGTCTCTCCTACAGGAAAACCACTTAATGCTTAGAACTGAATCGGATTTCGAGATCAACACTCAACCATGTTAAGAATATTAAAAAAGCCCTAGAGAGCAAACAGTATTGTGCAGCCGCCTTTATCAACATATCCCAAGTTTTTGACAGGATGTAAAATGAAGGCCTGTATCTCATCTACAATGCTGATCTTCCAACTACCCCTAACACCGAAATAGCCACTTTTGCTGAATGTACAGTAATAATGGCCACTCACCAACATCCAAATTTTGCCTCCAGATACCTACAAGAACACCTTAATAAAGTGGAGAATGAATGCCAATAGTACAAAGTTCACCTACACCACCTGAGGTCCTGTAATTTTGTTACTATGATATGCAAATTGCAAATCAAAAATATGATTATACTATGTATAAATGACGTCATTTATCAACAGAGAATGTATCATGTGTTCCAAAAAAAACTCATTTAGGGTAGGCCTTGGAAAGAAAGATAAAAAATCTAGTCATATCTTAACTTAAGTCTGTAGGTGAAAGTCAGATTGCATTTTGTTTATGAAAACATCTGTCACTGTCGCAGATAAAAGTTTACTGCATTAAGTCTAATTGTATCGAACAAAAAAGGAAAATAAGGTGGTATGTACACAACAATAACGAGTTTAATAATCATAACGGTCAAGAAAAATTGTTTTTATTAAATGTTTAGAAGATATATTCTAGGAAAATAGTTCAAGATAAAGATGTAATTTAGTTCTCTATGACTTACGGTAGTTCATTTGCTTCAATGGGTATCTATCAAGTTATGGCAAACTTCAGTTTGATCATGGCATGCTGCAAATGAGTTTTTTTTTAGAACACACGATACAACAAGAAACATTAAATTAATATTTAGTAATATCACCACTGTTTGCAATCTATCTGTCACGAAATATAGTAAATTTCTGATGTATTCAGCAGATACGTTGTATTACACTGAGTGGCCATGAGAGCATTAGACTTATGGACAATTCTTTTTTTTTTTGAAATTATTCAAATGATAGGGCATGTTTTCAAATAACTAATTTTTGATGTTCAATGACAGAGAAAAATGTCACAGTTAATTTAGATACAGTTACATTGGGAAAAAATAGGTGTACCAATTTTTTTGCCGACAACCATACACCAGACCCGTAATTTACTGCTAATATCTAATTTTAATGATGTTTCAATCTTAAACCAGAAAAATGAAAACAAAAATTTACTTAGATTGTGTTTATAGGTATATGTAATGGAATTATGACAACACTCCATTTGCAGATATTCTGTCATGCATTGTAACCTAAAAGTAGGTACTACTTAATAGAAATGAAATGACATTTTAAGCGTGAAAGTAAAGTGTGAATGGAGTATACAGATTGCGGCAGGCAACTAGGACCATTGTAAAAGCAAGAAGAATATGCATGTGGCCGTCGTGGTGTTTAACAAACAAACAATCAATGTGCGATAGCGGTAGGTCGTTAAGATCATTGCTTTTGCTATAGTCCTAGTTGCCTGCCGCAATCTGTATATGTAGGTAACAATGTAATAATGCTTGAACTTGAAAAACAGAACATTAACACGTTCATAAAACTGTACATCCTATCTAAATTAACTGTTTTCTATCTGCTACATTTTGTCATTACATGAGCACAACAAAAAATCTCCCATAGTAGATTATATCTTTTTGTTTTTTATGAAAATTGTAATCTTTACAGCACTTTCAAAATCTTATTAACGTAAAAAAATTACGTCTGCAAATAGTCACTTGACAAATATATTATTTAAAAAAGCACCTACGCCTGCTAATATTACTAAATAATGTAGGTAATGGTTGCTTAATGACAGCATGTTGGTCATGCACTGTTTTGTAACAATTCCACTATTTAAAATAAATCAACCATATAAAAGTATAAAAATATATTTGGAAAGAGAATGTTACATAATCTGGAGATTGATTCCATAATTTTGCCAAGGCAAATCGCTTAATGACTGCCTTTGCACCGACAGGGTTCTTTGCTTTCGCCTGGTTTCAAAATTCGCCCACTAAACAACACAGCACTTGATCCATTGACGATAGCGTGCAAACAAAATACGAAAGGGTGGTCCACAGTGAATTCAAAGCGTAAAGGTGCAGAACGAGAAGCAATCATTGTCCCTGTAAACGATAATAGCGCTGTAGATATTATCACAAACTTGCTATGCCCTGCATTAAACAACTACTGCTTTGTTCTAATATAGCAAAATGTCTTCAAACATGGGCAAACCACTCTACTAGAAAAGCTGTTTGTATATAAGGTGTTTATTTATGATTCAATGTGATTAACTGAAAAATAATTTAATTATTTTTGTATTTTATAATATACACATAACAAGGAGAGGCGAGGCTAGAAGATATTTCTAAAACTATGAGAGTTGCATAAAAATCGCTTAAATAAAAGTTGTAGGTACACAGATGTTGCATATTACTAAAATATATTTGATTATGCAGGGTAGCTCAGAAAAGTGTGGCAAATCAGATTTTTATTTTTCTTTTAAATATCCATACTTGGAAAGCTCAAAAATGTTGTGATGAAATACTAATCATTTTAGTTAAGTATTTCTGTCTAACGTCAATTGTTTTCGAGATAGCTACTAACAATTTTATGCAAAAAATTGATAGGTTTCAGGAGGCTACTGAATGAAAGACAAAAAATTATGCTTTTTATGAATTACCTTTTGAGTGTAAAATGGTGGCTCTGATTATTATGCTATACAGAGTGCTCAAAATTTGCTAAGCTAATCATATCACAGGTTTTGTTTTAATATCCCACTTTATACATCTGAATTCAAATGTTTTCAGATGTGCGGGTTTGAAGATAAATAATTTAAGTCCCTTAAGATGTTTTATTTTAAGAGAAAAACAAATGTTGTAAAAATATTAATTTAAACACTTTATTTTGTTGGAATACACTGAAATATTATATTAAATAAGTGCGACTTCAACACCATCTATATATGTGTTGAAAACTAGTTTTTATGATGTGGTAATAAAGTTAGTCTTTGATCAGAACTCCTTGCATACACTTCATTTCATTTCAACAGGTTTTCGGCCCAGTGTAAGAAATTTAGTGAAAAATAGGGAGGATAGCAAGCCATCAGATACCAAAGATCAATCGATGCTTCGCTATATGTGCATATTAAGAATGCAGCGACAGCAAAGGAATTGTGAAGAATGCTGAAACAGCTCTTTGATGATTCCGGCTTCATGCGAATAATAAGCTTGATTCGATCATTAATATCGATTAGGTTCTAAGATTGCGATTCCATGGAGGCATACGTGAATCAAATGATTGAAACAGCCCAAAAATGAAAAAGAATAGGATTCAACATCGATGACAATTAGATTGGGTCGTTACTGTTAGCAGGCCTGCCAGACAAGCATTCGCCCATGATAATGGCGATAGAACACTCCGGCATTGCTATAACGACCGATAAAATTAAAACTAAGTTGTTGGACCTAGAACCGATTGGGAGAACAGGCAGCAGTTTGAGTACCGGCTGCACGTTTGCAAAAATAGTGGTGCCAACAAGAGTAACATAAACCTCACCAAGAAAACTGTCAAGTGTTACCGATGTAAACAAGTTGGGCATTTTAAGATCAAATGTCCGGCGATCGAAAAAACTTTTATTACAAATGCATTTAGTGTGACGTTCCTAAGTGGACAGTTTAGCAAACATCACTGGATTGTGGACTCGGGGGCAAGTGCCAGTGGAGTGTGCTGGTGATGTGAATGTAACAACTGTGGTAAACAGTAAGGCTGCCAACTATTGAATGCCTGAATGCGGGACATTATAACTCTGTTCGAGGGGGGGGGGGGTACAATATACAGTGAATGCCAACAGTCTGCATAATATGGGAAAGTGTTTTATTTTTCAAAAAAGCTTTTTGCGACATGTATACCGAAAAGTGCTAAGGAAGACTTTATTGCAATTTTTTTTAGAGTGTGTTAGTTTTAGCTAGCTGAACAATCTCAATGCCAGAAATCACATATTTTTCTTTAACTTTAGCTAAAACCTAATTTTTAAATTTCTTTAAATATTTCAAAATTTCACATATACCAAAACTTAATTTTAAAATTCAATTGTTTTAGGTAAAGACTAAAAATTTATAATTGAAAAAAATAATATAAAATGTTAATTACTCCTTTAGATTTTTTATTATTTGCCCAAAAGTAATATATTCACATAATTTTTACATTTTTGATGCAAGGTGCTTGTTAGGAGAAATATTTTTCAATGACAATTAACATCAATTTAAATGGCTTCTAAAAACTCTAATATAGCCCTGTTAACGAATTACTGGTACAAAAATCCTGTAAATGTTCTTTTACAGTTGTCTAAATGTGGAGACTTTTCTTTATCCCGTTTACATGTCGCCTAATTTAGACAACTGTAAAAGAACATTTACAGGGTTTTTGTAACAGAAATTTATTGACAGGGATAGATTAGAGTTTTTAGAAGCCATTTAAATAGATATTATCATCGAAAAATATTTTTCATAAAAACACCTATCAAAAACGTAAAAATTATGTGAAGATATAACTCTTCGGCAAATAATAAAAAATGTAAAGGATTTATCAACATTTTATATTATTTTTCCCAATTATAAATCTTGTCTTCACTTAAAAAAAAATTTAAAATTAAATTTTAGCTAAAGTTAAACAAAAAAAATTTTATTTCTAGCCTTGAGATTGTCTAGATAGCTAAAAATAACACACTCTAAAAAAATAACATTGAAGTCTTACTTAGTATCTGAAAAACAGCACTTTTTGGATTTTGACAATTTCAAAAAACGCCATTTTCTAAATAAGTAAAAATCATTCGGTATATATGATAGGGGCTAAATAGGTTTCTAGATAAGCAGAAATTATTTTCGTAAAAAGTTTTTTTAAAAATCAAAAATTAAATTTTTTTGCATATGATGCCGACTTTTTGATGGTCACTGTATACAAATATATAACATTTTTTTTTTGTGTTCCACTGTTATTTTTAAAATCAAAGTTGTTATTGCTATGACGCTTCTAGTTCTGGGTTTTCGCCTACCATTTGGTAGGTTTTCATAGCTTCCATATTACATATTACAATTAACATTGAGAGCATTGTTTCTACATTTAAATCTGTTTTTGTGATGTCCACATAGCATTTATTAGAGAAAAACCCGCTTTGTGACTGGGTGCATTAGTCCCTGGCATGCACAGGAGATATTGTACGAGAGAGGCTACATGGACTACAGCCACCATTCGATGGGTGCATTTAATCGTACGAGCGTGTTTTACGGCGAATGAGCTTTTAGAATCTCTGTCAAACGTCAAACGCGAAATACGTAAAACATTACAGTTTTCACAGCAGTGTATTACGAATAACTATAAGAATATACTAAGGAATGCGGGACTAGCGGGACGCATTTGACATTTTGCGGGACGATATCAATACATTATTTGAATGCGGGACCTGTACTAATATGGCGGGACCGTCCCGCATTGTGCATTGAGCAAAACATGTGTAAAATTTACAACAAACAAAAAGTATTGGTGGCTTTGATTGACAGTGTCTATTGATTAAACACTGCAAATACAATTAATTGTTTTTTCGAAAACTGATAAAAAATGTTGACATTTACATGACCTAAATCGGTTGTCAAAGTGAATGTTTTTTGTTCACTGGATGTAAAAGTCTTTTACAATCTCGAACAAAAAAGACTTTTCCGTTCAGCAATTTTTGATTAAAGACGAGGTCACAATGTCGACAAAATTTTCTGTGAGTTTCCGCTAATGTGGAGCTGTGCAGTTGTTGAAAAAATGTTGTTTGATACTCGATTGCAAAATTCTTATGCATTCTTGAATGTTTTTTTGCTCGCAATGCTCGCAAAAAAAACTAATTCTCGAATGCAAAAGTAGCATTTTGCAATCTAGAATCAAAAATAACTATTTTAGCATTGTCAGCAACAGTCACTGGTGAAACTTGGCATCATAGGTTAGGACACATGAATTACAAGGACCTACTGAAAATGCAAATGGTGCTATAGATGGCATACAATACAAAGGGCAAGTGACATCAGGGTTCCAGGGCAACTTCGGTGTTAGAAAGAATACACACAGACATCTGCGGCGCAATGGAAAACAGGTCAGTAGGAGGTGCGAAATATTTCTTGCTTTACAAAGATGATTTCAGCCGCATGAGGTTTGTTTATTTTATGAAAAATAAGTTCGAAGTAATTAAACGGCTTAAAGCATTTAAGAACCTAATTGAAAATCAGGTAAATAAAAGAATAAAAGCCATAAGGTTGGACAACGAAGGGGAGTTTTGCAGTTAAAAAATTTATGTGGATCCACCACCCTCTTTTTGTATTTTTATACCTCCTTGAGAGCTTGTCGAAGGCGATTCTAGTGTACTGAAGTTTTGGGAGCTTGTCGAAGGCTGTTGAAATGCACTTACAGAGCAATAATCTAAGATTGATTCAACAGCTTTTCGATCATCTTCACAGGCCTCCGAACAGGGTTTTGAAGGCTTGAATTTATCAATTGGCCTCAATTTTAAAGCAGGAACAGCGCTGGATTTCAATTTGAAAATCATCGGGCCTAAAATGGATAGAACAAATGCAGCTATACTGTAGATGCAGATATACTGTTAATTTGTCAAATTATGTACTGTCCCACAAACTATGACTTATCTGTGGGAATTGCTTACGGATAACAATTTAGATTCAAACAAAATTGACGAGTCAGTTAGATTAACTACACATTGCATGTCCCAGAATTGCTTTCAAATATATGGAAAATTCTATGAACAGCACGAAGGAACAGCAATGGGAAACAGCCTTTCCCCTTTCGTTGCGAACCTCTTTATGTCAAAATTCGAAACTAAATTTAAGAATAACACAGAGTATTTCCCAAGGATTTGGTTTAGGTATGTGGACGACATTTTTGCTGTTTTTGATTTATCTAAATGTAGTATTGATAATTTTTTGGATCAGTTAAATTCCAAATTTCCTAGCATTAAATTCACATGTGAAATGGAAAACGAAGGACAACTACCATTTCTAGATACCTTAGTAATAAGAAATAAAAATAAGTTGGAATTTGATGTTTATAGAAAAGAAACCAATGTAAACAGATTCATTTTAGCGGATTCAAATTATTGTTTTCAACACAAAATGGCTGCTCTAAATTTCTTGGCGCATAGACTGTTAACCTTTCCTTTAAACAAAGATCTATATACCATTGAACTTCAGACCATAAAAAGCATCGCTGTGTACAATGGTTTCTCTTCTAAAATTATCGATAATTTGATTAGGAAACAAAAATCAAAATTGCATGTTCGAAATTCCATGCTAGAGTTTTGCCAAACAAATGACCTACTAATAGGTAACACATTTTGGTGCCAGGATATGGAGGAAAAATACACGTTTGTAGCCGAGGAAAGGCACGCGAGAAGCTTAATCGACTACATAGTCTACACAAGAAATCTTGAAGAAATGGTTGAAAACATAAAAACAGAAAAAGAACCAGAGCTTTCAACACAACACAGGATGGTCACAGCAAGTCTAAAAGATAGAATCATCAGAATAAGGGAAAACAAGAAATACTATAAAATAAAAATAAATAAATTCAAAAGGGTTGATATACAAGAAGAATATAAAAGAGAAACTAATAGAAGATTAAGAAGATACGAGGAGACGAAAACAGACTGGTCGGTGGAAGAAAGATGGATCATATTCAGGGACAGTATAATTGAAGTAGCAGAAAAGATTTGTGGAGTTAAATGCAAGAATGGGAAAAACAAAAGAACCAGATGGTGGAATGAAGAAGTAAGGGAGGAAGTAAAAAAGAAGAAACAGGCATGGAAAAAATATCTAGCAACCAAAAACGAACAAGATAAGAATGAATACATTAGATTGAGGAGAAGAGTAAAGATAACTGTCAGAAAGGCAAAAAGCGAAACATGGGAAGAGTACGGAAAGGAACTGCAGGAAAGCTATTTAACAAACAACAGGAATTTTTGGGCAAGAATAAGAGCAATGAAAGGCAAGAAAGGAAAAGAAATAATGGGAATAAAAGATAAAGAGAATAATCTACAGGTAGACATCAACAACATTGTTAAGGTATGGAAGGAATATTATGAGGATAAGTTTGACAAAATAACAGAAGAACAGGAAATAAATAATGAGCAGGAGGAGGAAGAGGCACAAGTAGAAAATATAAGTCTAGAAGAAATAGAACAGGCAATAAAAAATATAAAAACAGGGAAGGCAGGAGGGGAAGACAAAATTGAACCGGAAATGATTAAATACTTAGGAGAGGATGGAATAAACTGGCTATGGAGGTTATGTAGAAGAGCATGGGAAACGAGAGAAATACCAACGGACTGGGAAACAAATCTGATAGTACCTATATACAAAAAAGGGGAACGAGCACAATGTGGAAACTACAGAGCCATATGCCTATCACCGATATGCTTTAAAATCTACACAAAAATAATAGAGAAAAAAACGAGACAATTTGTAGAGGAGGAAATAGTCGAAGAGCAGGCAGCATACATGCCAGGAAGACAGACAAACGAAAACATATTCATTATAAGGAATTTGATGGAAAAGGTACTAGAAAACGGGGAAGAACTCGTCTTGACATTTATAGATCTCAGGGCAGCATTTGACTCGATTGATAGAGAAGTAGTATGGAAATGCCTGAATGAAACTCGTACCCCGAAAACACTCATACAAGTAATACGTAGCACGTTCAAAAATGTTAAAGGAAAGGTGCAGATAGGAGGAGAAAGGTCAGATGAATTCGCATGGAGGAAAGGAATTAAGCAGGGGGATAGTCTCAGCCCTCTTTTGTTCATAATAGTAATGAGTAAATTAATTCAAAACACAAGGGAAAGAACAAAACAACTACAAACACTAATAGGGTATCGAAATCTAGAGCCGGTAAAAGTAGATACACTAATGTACGCAGACGATATAGTGCTAATAGCAGACACAAGAAATAAGATGCAGAAACTAGTGAACATATGGACAGAAGAAATAGAACGAATGAAAATGGAAATAAATACAGAGAAAAGTAAGATAATGGTGATAAATAAGAAGCATGAAGACAAAACAACAGTAAAGTGCAAGGGCACAACATTGGAGGAAGTGACAACCTATGAATATTTAGGGAGTCTAATAACAAATGATGGCAACATAGACGCAGAATTAACAAACAGAGGGAGGAAGTCAACTAAACTCTACTATGCATTAAGACCACTGTTATCGAAGAAGGAACTGAAACAAGAAACAAAAGTAAGAATCCATAATGTAATAACTATCCCAACACTATTATACGCATGTGAAAATTGGACGATACAGAAGAAACACGCAGGGAAGATAGAAGCTATGGAAATGAAGCACTTACGAAGAATAGCTGGGAAAACAAAGTGGGATAGACTAACTAATAGAACAATAAGGGAAATGGTAGAACTGGAGTCAATAACGAGTAAGGTACAAAGAAAACAACTTAACTGGTTCGGTCACATGACAAGAATGAGCCCAGACAGACTGACTAGGAAAGTATGGGAAACAAAACACTATAAGAAAAGGAGAAGAGGACGACCTAGGAAGAAATGGATACAACAAATAGCAGAAATAGGAAAAGATAGAGGGAAAACAGTGAAGGAGATGAAGGAACTAGCTGAAAATAGAAAAGAATGGAAAAAATGGACGACTGGATAAGCAACCCAAATCCGACGCCCGCAAGGGTACAAGGAAGGGGAGAAAGAAAGAGAAAGAAATTCCACAACTCGCATCAGTCTTAAAAGTGAAGGACTCAAGTACATCAAAATTCCATTTCACCCGGCCACAAAGGGCCTAGCAAACATTTTTAAAGAATCGGGCCATAAAGTTGTGTATGGTTCAAACAATAATAGTAGAAATTTGTTGTGAAATCCAAAAGACAAACTAAGGACTTTAGAGAGATCTGGAATTTACGAAATTAAATGTTCCCATTGTGATTCTAAATATATTGGGCAAACACGTCGTAATTTTGGTACTAGGTTTAAAGAGCATATAGCTCATTTTACATTTAACAGATTTGAAAAATCGAGTATTGCTCAACATATTTACGAAACGGGTCATAGTATAAAAGAGGACGCCCTAAAAATTGTAAAGGCGTTAACTTCAACAAAGCAACTAAATTCTTTTGAAAGCTTGGCCATTTTTAAGAACCGAGATAATAAACTTTTGAACACAGATGGCGAACCAATACCGTCCTCAGTCTTATATGACTTGCAGAAGTTACATTGACCATCGACCAAGTTCATTGGTCCTCGTCCACGCCTCTGGGTCAGACAGTATAAATAGATGTAAAATGCGCGCACTCGCCGCCTTCCATTTGTGATTTGGTCAGGAGTACATCGTTGCTTTTCGCTGTGTTAAGTTTTTCTTAGCTACCGAGGATGACAGCGTGGCTGTCGAAATACGTATTTAGCAGTTATTAAATATATGTGTGGTGAGGGGTTTTAACGAATTTTTGGTACAATTATTGTTTAATTTTTAATAGACTGAAATTTTTAGTTTCAGTTCGGGTATTATGAGCAATAGCGCACAACAAATATAACATTATTAAGGCTGTCTTTACGTAGATTATAAGAGTTATAAGTAAAAAAGCAGCAATTCAACTAAAATACAAAAATAAAACGGTGTTAAAATATATTTGGAAAAAGAGTAGAAGTACATAATGTGAATAATCCTACAATTTCGTTAAAGCAAATTGCTTTATTTATGTCCTTTGCACCTACAAGATGCCTTCTTTTGCCCTGGTTTCAGAATTCGTCCACTAAACAATATAGCACCCGATCCACTGACGTTTGATTGCAAAAAAAATATGAAAGGGTGGTCTGCTGTGAACTCAAAGTGATCGACGATAGGTGCAGAACAAAAAGCAAACGCTAATCCTGAAAATTATAATCGTAGTATAAATAATGTCACTAGTGTACTAACTACTGCTCCAAATCAATGCGGCAAAATATGTTCAAAACTATACGAACTACTATAACAAAGAAGCTGTTTGCAAACAAAAATTAGCAGAACTGTTTAAAGTTGCATTAATAACTTAACATTTTATTCAATGCAAATTATACAATTATACCAAAACGGAAAATTTCAGGTTTTTATTTTGAATAAAAATTAAAGGTGCACAAATGTTCAATTCACAATAAAAGTCACCTGCTGCTAGCAATATTAATACATTTTCCTGTTAACGCCTCAGCCGAAATAAAATATTGAGAAAAGTATAAAAATATATTTAAAGAAATATTACATAAATAAGTACATTTGGAGGACAAACTAATTAATTGGGCCGTTTGCACCTACAAGATGCTCTGCTTTTGCCTGGCTTTACAATTTGCCTGCCAAACAGCAGAGCACTGGATTCACTGATCTGGGAGCGTAAAAAAATATAAAAGGGTGGTTCGCCGAGAATTCAAAGTGATCGAAAATACCTTTAGCACACACAAAAGCCTTAAGCCTAAAACTACGATCAAGATATGATGAGTTTGCCATGATCTGCATTAATATGATAAAGTTTCTTGGCTACACTAAAAAGCTGCTTGCGATCACAAAAAAATAGGAAAACTCTTTAAAGTCGCTCTAGCAGATTTTTATATATTACCTATAATAAATTTAGGTTAAAGTAGAATCCTCAAATTAATTCAGTACCTATTAATTTTTCACATATTAATTTTATTGTACTAAAAGTTGCCTTATTACGTACATTCTTATTTTTTCTAAACATAGATTTCACATTATTTCTAAACACTAACGTCATAAAACATACCTACAATATCTTTCACACACCGGATAAACCATTCAAAACAAAAATGTATTTCTAAATGTTACAATGTTTGCACATGCATTAGATCTCATAATGGATCACACTTTAATGTTAATATTGCGGTTTTGAAATTCTTCCAACAAACGAAATGTTAGTATGTGGTGTACAAGCTTGCAACAAAGCGATGAAGGGATGATTAGCCTTGAACGGTCGTGGCGGTGGCGGCATGCACTGAGCAACACCAATCAGACCTAAAAAGTTGCATGCATTGGTAAGGTCACTTTTAAATAGTTATTTGTATAATAAGCATAGAAAGTAGAATTTGCTGCACCGAGTGCATCGCTATCAAATAACTTTCTATGCGCACTATACACATGATTTTTTCTACGAGTTTAATTAAATTAGTTTAAACACTGTTTAATAGTACATAATTTAGTACTTCCAAGACCAATCCAAAACAAGTAACGTGCAATCTAGTTGCTATAAATAAGCTTCTTTTGTTCAAAACTATTAACTGTCAGTTTGACAAAGCATTTAAGGACGAACAGAAAGCGTTTTACATTCTGTGCCTCCTCTCCGATCAACGCACCGAAAGTGTTTACAGCAGCATTTTCATAGCAACGATCCTTACGTAAATGAAAAGAAACATTTTCTATGCGCCTAAATGTTATTAAAAAGCCAACTTTCTATTAGCCCTTCAAATTTTATTTATATATCAACATACACTTCATATAGCAATATTGTAATAAGCAACCACATATTAATATAAAAAACAAAAATGGATATTAATTCGATAAAAGGAATTTTTCTATATCGATGCATGAATAACTTAGCAGCTGGAATTAAGAATTTTTCCAAAGAATAGCGTGTAATCGATACCCTCACATCTACTTCGCAAAAGCATAATGAACAGATGGTCTACCCTGAATTGAAATTGCTCGATGTAAGTTTGAAGAGAGTAGCTGCATGCCACCATCCCTAAAATGCAATAATAATAATAATTCCACCAGTACATACTAATTTAAAAAAAAGAAAAATATTTCTTGCTGTACAGTCGGCGCCTTAGAAATCGGGACAATGCTATGATACATTTTGCGTGTATTTTTAAGTGTATAAACTGGGCTTTTACAGTTGTGATGGTTTTGATTGTTATTGTCAGATTTTTTATTGTTTGTGAAATATGAAATGCCAGCTTAGATTAATGAGGTAACCAGAGCAAAAAAATAAATCAAATATTACAACACATTAAGTGTCCCGATTTCTAAGGCGCCGACTGTACCATCCTAAATCACCTAAATTTATTGGTATCTATCAAAAATTACAAAGAAGTATAATAAAAATGAGCAATTATGGATACCATGCATCACGGGACATCATGATCATTTAACCATTTCAAATAGTATAAATTTGTTTGCTGTCTGTGTATACTATCAATAAATTATTTTGTAATTCCTAATTGTATTGCTGATTTGTAATCTTGAGACTAAAATTAGTCAATTTCTTGTGCAGCCTTAAAAATAAACTTTTACAGACAAAATAGAATCATGGAGAAGGGTCAACGGGTACCTAAAAGGAAGATCTAAAATGGGAACAACCTTTTTGAAGAAAGTTTGGCAAAATATTCCATGGAAATAACAGATATGGAAGAATAAGAATAAAAGATCATTAAGAATGATTTTTTTCAAATCAAAATTACATCTGCGCGACATTTCATCAACTTAAAAGTGATCTGCATATTGCTTACAATAAAAAAAAATCTGCTTGCTGTCGCATCGGGATAGTACACAAAACTTATACTTATATGAAGTTTTAACGCCATATCTCTTTCCGTTTTTGAGATATTTTGTTCACACACAGACAGATAGACAAACAGACAGACACACAGACTGACAGACAGACCAATGAACAAAAACATGTTTTTTTGGGATCAGGGGACTCTAAAACATAAAGATCTGTTGAAAATTTAATTTCGTATTTTTGAGGTGCATCCAATACTTCCTTGATTGTAAAAGGAAGTAAAAATTAAACACTAACTTGTCATTGTCTGCTCATCAAGAGTTGGCGAAGGTAGAATTTAAAATTACCAAACGATAAAGATTTTTCTGAAAGTGAGTTATAAGTTGATACAATATTATAAGAAGAAGATCGTCGAAACATTGACTTTTGTGCATTGGAATGTTAAGTAAGTACTTATTTCTTAAATTAAAATTGTCTTAGATGAGAATCTAATTTTATTGTAAAGGTAGAGAGGTGTTTTGGTAGTGACTATCTTATGAAATAAATAAGCAATATGCAAAGTTCTTCTGTTATTCATAATGAGCCAGTATAAGTCATTAAGCTTGTTACCTATAGATTCAAATTTTCTGATACCAAAAATAAGCCTTAAGTAGCAATTCTATATTCTTTGGATTCTCTTAGTGTCAATACTATCAAGACAAGGCCCGTAAACCAGTGCATGGTTTTGCGGCAGTTTTGACACAAACTGGCGCAAAACCTAACCTGCTAACATACGAAGATATAAAACACAGTAGTCTTCTCCATTTACATTTATTAAAAAAGCAACATGTTTCGAAACCAGACTGGTTTCATCTTCAGGCCAAAATGATCATTGGTAATAAAACTGGTAATGAACCACGTGTTCCAATTTGTAGATTAAAATGAGGTTATGTTTAAGCGCTGAAGGCATGGTAGTAATGAAAAATTCACAAAGAACACCACATTGGAGAAGAAAATTAATTCAATAGCCAGCAAACTACGTTATAAAGATCGTTATACTGGTTATTACATCAAATTTAACAAATCAAATTAAACTAAGTAAAGTAGGTCCATCCTATGAAGAAGAAGGCACTCTGTTTTATTTCTTCGTATCAAGACACCTCCACTATTAGCAGGATGGATCACCTCCCTGATAACCTGTTAACCTCGAATTTGACATAGACTTACAGTGCCACCAACATAAACAGATTTTTAAAGATCGTTCATTAATGAAAAATCATTCATTAATTAGGGTCATTAATAGATGATTCTCTATACATTAATGAAACCAATAAATAAACAATCAACGGAAACATATTTTTAATTAGGCAGGGTGGCTCAAAAAGTGTGGTGAATGAAACTTAGTTTTTTTAAATAGAATGCCCTATACCATATGATCGAAAACTTTTATCCTCTACAGGGCTGCGGATTTTTTTTAAATTTAAATTGTTGGCAGTGGTAAGTAACGATACTTAACAATATAAGCTACATATACAATTTTGACAGAATGTTTAATGCTGAACACAAAGTGGTACTGTGTATGAAAAATGAAATGAAAAATAAAAATTGTTTTGGAGATAACCATTTTATGCAAAAAAATCGTTAATTTTCAGGCGGCTCCTGTAAGTAACAAATAGAATTGAACGAAAGAAAACGTTACCAAAAAAATATGTTTTTTCATGATTAAGTTTTGAGTGTAAAATGGTGAATCTGGGTATTAATGTTATACAGTGCTCAACATTTGCAGGTTTGAAGATAAAAAAAAAATTAAGTCCCGTAAGATGTTTTATTTCAAGAGATAGCAAACAAATGCTGTATCTCTGTACCACTTTAACTCTTTAAAAAAACATCAAACCATGTTTAGAAAACAAAAACCCAGTCATTGTTCATACTAGAAATAATAAAAACAAAAAAACTAAAAATGCAGGAATAAATTAATTCCAGTATAAAATAAAATCAGATTTAAAAAACCAAAAGGAAATATTAAAATGATTAGTATTACAATACAAAAGTTTAAGCTACCTAAATGTGGGGCATTCCATTAAAAAAAAGTAAGTTTGGTTCCCACGCTTTTTTGAGCCACCTTGAGCAACCAAAAATATCCGAGTAATGTGCACCATCTTCGTTCGTAAGTGATTTTTATGTAAGACTCGCGTTTAGTTTTTTTGTTTTTGCTTTTGTGTAGGTATAATTCTGGTATTATGAGCAATAGCGGCCTTATTAAGGCCGTCTTTATGTAGATTTCGAGCTTCTTTATACATGAGCATCAAAAGTGGCTATACCTTCAATGACCTAGGTTTGAGAGGTTTATTTCAACCAATAACAGAGTTATAAGTCAGGAGTGTCACCATTTGTAACAATTCGACTAAAATAAAAAATAAAAACGGTGTTAAAATATATTTGGAAAAAGAGTAGAAGTACATAATGTGGATAATCCTACAATTTTGTTAAAGCAAATTGATTTATTTACGTCCTTTGCACCTACAAGATGCATTCTTTTGCCCTGGTTTCACAATTCGTCCACTAAACAATATAGTACCCGATCCACTGACGTTTGATTGCAAAAAAAATATGAAAGGGTGGTCTGCTGTGAACTCAAAGTGATCGACGATAACTATAGAACAAAGAGCAACCCCTAATCCTGAAAATTATAACCGTACTGTAAATAATGTCACCAGTATACTAACTACTGCACTAAATCAATGCGGCAAAATATCTTCAAAACTGGACAAACTACTATAATTAAAAAGCTGTTTGCAGACACTAATAAGCAGAACTATTCAAAGTTTCAGATTTTTATCTTGAATAAAGTTAATGATGGAAATAATTATTTAAGATATAGCAGGATAAATAATACAGACAACTCAATTCACAATAAAAGTCACTTGCTGCTTGCAATATTAATACAACGCCCTGTTAACACCTCAGCCAAAATAAATTATAGAGCAAAGTGTAAAAATATATTTACATAAATAAGTACATTTGGAGGACAAGTCAGACAAACTGATTAATTGCATCGTTTGCACCTACAGGATGCTTTCTTTTCGCCTGGCTTCACAATTCGCCCACCAAACAGCAGAGCACTGGATTCACTGACCCAGGAATGCAAAAAAAATATGAAAGGGTGGTTCACCAAGAATTCAAAGTGATCGAAAATACCTTTAGCACACACAACAGTCCTTAACCCTAAAAATGATAACCACGCTAAAGATATCATGAGTTTGCTATGATCTGCATACAAGGAACTACAGCTACGCATTAATAAGGCCAAGTTTCTTGACTACTCTAAAAAGCTGCTTATAAATCACATAAAAATAGCAACGCTCTAGCAGAGTTTTATATATTACCTACAATAAGTTTAGATTGAAGTAGAATCCTTTTTCTCTTTTTTCATAGAATGATTCGGTACCTGTTAACTTTCTAATTCCTCTAAATTATTGAAACATTTTATTGTACGTTCGTATTTTTTCTAAACATAGATTTTACATTATTTCTAAACACTAAGATCATAAATTCTACCAAGAAAAACATACGTACAATATCTTGCACACACCGCATAAACAATTCAAAACAAAACAAAATGCATTTCTAAATGTTCCAATGTTTGCACATGCATTAAATCTCATAATAAATCAAGCTTTAATGTTAATACTGCGGTTTTGAAATTCTTCCAACAAACAGAATATTAGTATTTGGTGCACGAGCTTGCAACAAAGCGATGAAAGGACGATCAGCCTTGAATGGTCGTGGCGGCGGCGGCATGCCCATAGCAGCAGGCATCAGACCTAAAAAGTTTCATGCAGTGGTAAGGCCATTTTTAAAAATATAGATTTAATGTAAGAGCCTTTCAAATTTATATTATATCAACATACACTTCATATAACAATACTGAAATAAGCAATAAGATATTAAAGCAAAAAACAGAAATGAATATGAATTAGACAAAGCATTTTTTCTGTATCGATGCATGAAGAACTAGCAGCTGGGATTAAGAATTTTTCCAAAGAATAGCGTGTAATCGATACCCTCACATCTACTTCGCAATAGCATAATGAATGGATGGTCTACGCTGAATTGAAATTGTTCCATGTAAGTTTGAAGAGAGTTGCTGCATGCCACCATCCCTAAAACGTAATGAATGATAATAAGAATTCCATCGGGACATACTAATTTAAAAAGGAGGAAAGACATTTCCTGCTGTACAATCCTAAATCACCCAAATTTATCTACATTTATCAAAAATTACAACAAAATACAATACAATAAGAAAACAAAGTGAAAAACGAGAAATATTTCCTGCTGTACCATCCTAAATCACTTAAATTTATTGGAATCAGTCAAAAGTTAAAAGGAATTACAATAAAAAATAAGCAATTATGGATACCATGCATCACGGGACATCATAATCATTTAACCATTTCAATTAGAATAAAATGATAATTTTACATTAAATTTTGTTTTCTGTCTGTGTCTACTATCAATAATTTATTTTGTAATTCATAATTGTATTGCTGGTTTGTAATCTTGAGACTAAATCAAATTAGTCAATTTCATATGCAGCCTTGAAGACAGATTTTTACAGATAAAAAAAACAGAATTATGGAAAAGGGTCAAAGATTTAACAGGAGGAGCTGAGATGGGAAGGGACCACTTTCTCGTCGTAATATTACGCATGTAAAACGAACAAAAATAAAAAAAGAAAATTAAAATTTTGAAGAAAGTTTTGACGAAAATTCCATGGAAATACCTGATATGGAGGAATAGGAATATTTCAAATCAAAATTACACATGCACAACTTTTCATCAACATACAACTAATCTGAATATTTCTTATAAAAATCTAGTGTGATACACTCACACAACTTCCTTTTACAGTAATCTTATAATTAGCCATAAATTTTGTTAAAATTTAAAAAACAAATTACAAATTCTACAGAAACCGTACAAAATAGAGCGTTAGTTGACGAGACAAATTTTCTCTAAAATGTTAAGCTGAATTCAAAAATGTAATAATTACCTGGTGTTCTATTTAAAATAGGAGTTAATCAAAAAAAATTAAAAAAAAAACAAAAGAACCCATTTTAGAGGTAAGTATTCAACTAGAATATCACCTATCTCACATCAATACACATAAAAAAATTTAATAAACATGTAAAGTTTAAAAAAAAATCGTTAGAGCCGTTTTTGAAAAAAATCTAAGAAAACAGATCCAACTATGCGTTTCATATAAAAAAATACAACTTTATGCTATAACTAGAATTTCAAAAATATTTTTGAAAAATTGACTATTACCGATGCATTCTTATCAACAAAGTACCTGAAGAACATAGGAACTACTTTTTTCTATTTTATAAATAAGCGAGACATAGCCACAGCACGAAAATTCAAAAAATCTAAGTTTTTTTCGGAAAAAGAGATAAAGGATAGATGGTCCATTTTTTCATATCTTCTATAGTTACCAAGATTTCCTATGAAAACATGGAACTTTGGCTGCCCTGTACAATTTAATCAAAGATTAATTTTAATATTATTTTTGATATATACGAGGGTGTATCAAAATTTAAGTTGCACTCAGCGCTTACTACCGTAGTTTTATAGAAGCAACATGGCGATTTAGAGGTGCTCTGGCATGCTTTGTCTTCTACCTGTTAGCAAAGTTTCAAACATTTACATTTCGTAATTTGAACGTAACTGTCATTCACAATGGCGCGGCAGCTTGATTCGTACTCCAAATTAGAAGTTCGCAGAACCGTGCGATTTTTGGGGGCTAAGAACTTAAATCCAACTGAAATCCATCGTGAAGTGTCAGCCGTCTATGGAAATGATGCAATGGGTCGAGAGGCAATCAGGAAGTGGTGTAGACAGTTCGAAGAAGGGCGTACTGGTCTGACAGTTCAAGAAGACAGAGGAAGAAAATCGACTTCCACGACTCCGGATCACATTTCGCGCATTGAAGAATGGATTCCAATAGAGCGCAGGGTGAAACGTACTGCCAGACATTAAAAAACTTAAGAAAGGCTATTAAGGAGCGTAGACCTAGAAATCTGAGTGCAGAAGTCATATTGTTGCATGACAACGCAACTCCCCACAAGGCCGCCGTTACGCAGGAGCTTCTTCGGAAATTTAAGTGGGAAGTGTGGCAACACCCACCTTATAGCCCGGATTTAGCGCGCTGCGATTACCACTTGTTCCCCCGAATGAAGAAGGAGCTCGGAGGAAAGCGTTTCGCAAACGACAGAAAAATGGCTCGGCAAAATTAGAGGAGAATTCTATTGTCTTGGTATTCAAAAATTAGTGTCACGTTCAGAAAAATGTATATAAAAATTATGTGACTATGTAGAAAAATAGTATAAGGATGTGTATTTCAGAAAATATACTTTTCATTTTTTATACCCTTACAGTACGTTTTTTATGGGGGTGTGCAACTTAAATTTTGATACATCCTCGTATTTCAAATAATAAGAGATTGAAATCAGAAGGTAAGAGATTCACAGTGTTTCATGCAGGGCATTATGTTGATTTCATACTAGGGTGTGATCTTCTAGACTCAAAAATTGAACATCAAGATTTATCATAAAAATATGAACAGCCAAATTTTTCAAAAGTGGGTAGAAAATCAGTTGGTGCAAGCACTAATTACCATTGGGAGTAGTTGTGTTATCATTATGGATACTGCTCTTTATCACTTAGTGTTGTTAAAGAATATGTTAGCTTAATTTTTCCTAAATTACCAAACTCTTCAAATATCGCAAAACTACGAGAGTATACTTGAGGGCCCGCCAACTTAAGCTCAGACAATGTGCGGTTTTTTACAAGATGATAATGATAAATATAATAAGCCCTATTCTAATTAAACAACGTTCTTAAAACCCATGCTCACAGGATGAGTGTCATTAGCTAATTTAATACTGGTAAACCTTTAAGAGGTTTGTAATGGGCCGATTCGTGTCAACCTATATATATTTCATACTTCGGTACTTAACCATATCCTGCTAGTAATAAAACTGAACCTTATTCCTCACTATGTATCAATTAATTTAAACGCATTGTCAGTTACAAGCGTGCAAGTGAATGCTCCAAAACAGCTGATCGAAGCAGTGTAGTTATAAATAGAACAAAGCCAGTGGGGCGTAAAGGACTGCGGAGTCGGTTGCTCCTGATTAAGCGACTGGAGCGTAACGCCCATTCCCCAAGGGAAGTTACACATATAAATTAAGTGCATAAAGAAAGTGACTTAAAAAGTCACCTACACCTATTGCATCGCAAGCTGAAGTGCAGTTTTCGAGAGCGAACCATCACCTTGAAAGCAACCCTGAGGTGTTCCAGTCGACACAGCGAAAAGAATTTTGGCTTCAAAAGACCACACAGCACTGACCAGCAATCCTCTGATAGAAATATTAGAGCCAAGTTAGTCACTATAATTAACTACCTCCATTTACTGACGAACCAGTGAAATTGAGAAAACCGGAAGCTTAATAGCGAACAACACAATCTTGCGAGATTTGGGAAAGCACGTGAAGTAAATACAACTTGGCGTCACTGCTGACTCAAACCTGCTTGGTACGCGCTCAAACGTCTGCATCAGCAAATAGCTACAGGCGCGTTCTACAAATAACTACGCCCGTCTTCAAGAAATTTGTGTTTAAGACTTAAAACATTTTCACGTGGTTTGTGTTTGAACTGTAGTCTCTAATACAATTAATAGGTATTAACGCGAGTCAAAACGGCTTTCGCCCGTAGATATTTATAGTATGAAGTTTAGATTGTTGTTGATCAGAAGTCAGTGACGTCAGCAAGCTGTTAACACACAGCCCTGACTCGTGTGTGATAATTGGAAACACAGCAAGTTTTAAAAGGTGGAAAGCAAACAGTGGGTTAACCAAAGTGCAGTGTCGCAATCAAGCAAATAATTAAAAACCTTCAGTATAATTCGCAGCGAAAAAGTAATAATATACAGGGTGTTCTATTTAAAATAGTTTATAAAAAAATTGAAAAAAAGCAAAAGAAACCCTTTTAGAGGTATTCAACTGGAAAATCACCTCTCACATCAATACGCATTAAAAATTTAATAAAAATGTAAAGTTTGAAAAAAATATTTTGCCGTTTTTGAAAAAATCGAAAAAAACTGAAAAATCACAAGAGTAAACACCATACTTCCAGTTATGCGATTTTTTTCAAAAGCTTGCTGTCACATCTAAATAGTACACAAAACTTATACTGGGTGTCCACTCTCAAAGTCGAACATAGGCAATCAACATTGTGCATTTGATTTTTAGGTATTTTGCCATTATTTCTACACTATATCAGTGAATATTATTATTATTAGCATCAGTTGATGTGCAATAATTTTATCTTTCTATTGATACCATTATCTTTCCTATAAGTTGAATTGGCAAGCAGAAGTCAGCAAAAACGTTCAATGCAATGTTAGATTCCTATCTTTTCTAAGTTTCAACGCCATACCTCTTTTCGTTTTTGAGATATTCTGTTCACAGACACACAGACAGACCAATGAACAAAAACATGTTTTTTTGGGTTCTGGGAACTCTAAAACGTGAAGATCTGTTGAAAACTCAATTTCGAATTTTTGGGGTGAATCCAATACTTTCTTTATCGTAAAAGGAAACAAAAAAGAAATAATTTCTATATTGTTTTATTACAAGCACAAGAGTTGCTATAGAACATGTTATTAATACATTGAACTTCTGCTACATCAATTATATTTAATGTAATTACATAGCAATGATGCATTAAATTATTATAACAGTGTAATATTGTTTTATTACAAGCACAAGAGTTGCTATAGGACATGTTATTAATACATTCAACTTCTGCTACATCAATTATAGTCCAGAGAAATTAGACAAATTAAAAGCAAAACTTCAGAAAAATTCCCGGAAAGCTGGATTTTGGTATGAGCCTTGATATTGTGGTTCTAAACAAAATGTCAAAAGTCCTCATCGATCCGAGTGCCACTAGAAATTTTAAGGGGGGGCAAAGGTCACCAAAAACGGTATTTTGTGAATATCTCGTTAACGGTCACTTTTACAGAAAAAATATTGCTTATCAAATTTGTAGCTTATGAAATTTCTAACAATAAAGATATCATGACTTTTATTCGTAAAAGTAACCGTTTTGAATATAATTCGATTTACAGAGTTGAAACGTGCATTCTTTCCCACACCACCTTCGATGTAGAGTACAAGGTACGTTTTGTTTCATGTGGTGTCCCCAGTAGCCATATTCCACGTTTATCTTTGTTTGAAAAATGTTTATTTAAAAAAAATATGAACTTGTTCATTAATCAATTTTGGATTCAAAACAGGTGTTATTAATATTCATCTTCAGACTCTATTTCAATCGGTATGCTTTCCTCTTCATCATCTTCTTCTTCTTCTTCTTGTTCTTCTGCTGTCTTCTCTATTTCCATAGATTCAGTCAGGAAACCTGATGGATCTACATCTTCAGTGGAGTCGCAAGTATCGACGTCATTTATATCGGGTGTTACATTTAAGCAAGACTGACTTTGGCAATTACCACAAACTGGTGAACAATATATACCAACTTTTCTGCAGCCGCAGTTTAAACTACACCCCTTGGTGCAATTGCAAAAAATAGTATTCAGCAGAATGTCTGGAGCAGGTGGAAGCAGAGTTTGAATTGGTTCCAAAATGTTATCCCTTAACTTCCATCCCCAGTCTTCAGAAGTAAGCCTGTTACCTAGCCATATTTGAACCTGGTAATAGACCCGATACAAATGTTGCCGAGCAGCACTACATGTTGGCAGAAGAATAGATAACTGAACAGGTTTTTTGAGCTGTGTAGATTTCACAAAAGTTGAATATCTGTGAGTATCAATAGAGGCTTCTTTTACTGAAGCCTTATACATATCCAGGAGAAAACGAATTCCATTGTTGAAAATCAGGTCTGGAGAACATTTTGTCTTAGTAAAAATTTCTGCATAATTTATTAATTCCTTATTTTTTCAAATAATTTGAAGAGATTCAGTTTACCTTTCTTAAAAATTGCTTAAATAATTTGTTATAAGCGTTTGAAGAAAAAATACTATATGTTATTCGGAACAAAAGTATCTTTATGTGGCTCGGCTGTAATTATCTGCCTCGCAAGCTCGGCAGATAAACAGTCCAGCCACGCCAAATAAAGTATAATTTTTGCTCCTAATAACATAATATACTATTATGCTCCTACACGAATAGCCAGCAGATGTCCCTTGAGGTTTTATGACATGGGAGGGGAACTTTTCAGAGCACATTCCTTCTCTATCTAGACTACAGTGTACTATATATGTGTTTCTTTCTATTTTTATGGGCTCTGAAACAAGGAAATTCTGGAATATTTCAAGTTGCAACTCCAATGAGATATACATGCCATTGAGGCATTTGTTACAACTCTGTAAATCGAATTATCTCCAAAACGGTTACTTTTAAGAATAAAAGTCATGATATCTTTATTATTAGAAATTTCATAAGCTATAAGTTTGATAATCAATATTTTTTCCGTAAAAGTGACCGTTAACGAGATATTCACGAAATACCGTTTTTGGGGACCTTTGCCCCCCCTTAAAATTTTTAGCGGCACTCGGATCGATGAGGACTTTTGACATTTTGTTTAGAACCACAATATCAAGGCTTATACCAAAATCCAGCTTTCCGGGAATTTTTCCGAAGAGCAATGTCTAATTTCTCTGGACTATTATATTTAATGTAATTACATAGCAATGATGCATTAAATTATTATAACAGTGTAAAAGATTTTATGTAGACTTTACATAGTCTGAATTTTTCCATAAAAAAGCACGTTTGTAATGTGCTTGGATTTCGACAGTAAAGGAATTCTAAATTTAGTAATATCCTTGGATTTTGACAATAAAAGAATTACAAACGGATGGTCTGCTATGAATACAATTCTCCTCACAACAGGTGCACCAAGAGAATACGTTATTCCACCTAAAATACATACGATAATCTATTAATGCACAACATTGCCACGAAATACGTCCAACATTTAGTTTGTATATACACTTATAGTCTGTTCACTAAACATAAAAACACAAAGTGGCCTTTGATTTCTAAAATTTCATGAGTATACTTCAAAAATTCATCTTTTGTGTAGGAATGTACTTACAGAAAGTTACTAAAACAAATAGGTTAAGAGTGTGACATTTAATTAGCATCTGTCATAACTGCTTTTATGGATACTATTGATGTAGCATTTATTAATAGGTATTTTTATTACGTTTTATAAAAGTTCAGGCAAGAATTTCCAGAATAATATGTACTTTGTTACTGAAATAATGAGATTTAATAATTGTCATTTATAAATTCAAAGTCACTTTTATGCAGCTGTGGAAACCTTTGCAGAGCAAAATACAGAATCCCTAGCACAAAAATATTACGTTTATGCCAACTTAAGAAAAAATTAAATGTTTTTGTGTTTACTGAATGGCCTATACTTAATAAGTTAGATAACTGAACAGCCAATTACACACGTGCTTGAACATCTAATAAAATAGCAGTAAATGATGATGTCACAATTAATAATACCAAGGACAAAATCGCCTATTACACATGCCAAATCAGAAAGTGCACTGGATAATCTGATTAGGATATAAACGTAGTGGCAGTTATGACAATCCACAAACACTAAATAAGAAATTGCCTGTATATTTACTATCTTGTGACTAAATCAAATTATTTAATTTCCTATGCAGCCTTAAAAAACAGACTTTTACAAATAAAAAACTCACAAATTTCCAAGATAACGAAACAAGTGCTAAGTAAAAATGGATCAATCACAGAGTCCTTTTTGATAAACAGAGAATGATGGAAAAGGGGCGAACACATAAAGGTAAAAAGAGTACCTGAGATTGGAAGTGACCATTTTGTCGTAATAATGCTATATAAAATAGAAACAAAAGAAAAATTTCAATGAAAGTTTTGACAAAATGTTCCACGGAAATAACAGATGTGAGAGGAATAGAAAATAGAAGATGTAAAGATATAATACTAATATCAGCAGAATATTTCTGTGGAATTACAAACATAATAAGCAGAACTAAAACTATAAAGATGACTAAGAGACTAACAGCCGTATTCATAGTCGTTCGCCAGCGGTTCGCCGCCGAGTCGCCGGAGATTCGTTATGAATAGTATGTTGGCGGCACTGTACGTCTATGTCAAATTCGAGGTTAGCAGGTTAGGTTTGCCGTCAGTTTTGACAGAAATTGACACAAAATCTAACCTGCTAATCTCGAATTTGACATCGACGTACAGTGCCGCCAACATACTATTCATAACGAAACTCCGGCGACTCGCCGGCGAGCCGCTGGCGAACGACTATGAATACGGCTGTAAGAATAACGTTAAAAAAAAAGACGAGGAAATGATAGAAATGCCTACACACAAGAGAGAGAGAGCAGATTATGAAGAAAATAAGATTCAAAGAGAGTAAGTTAAAAGAATAAAAGGGTACAAACAAAAAAGAGAATGACAACAGGAAACTTGAAAAATCAAGATGAAGAAGTTATAATGCAAAAGATTATGGAAAGTTGGAAATAATATTACTTGAGGAAAAAGGCATAAGTAATGAAGAAGCACATATGAGAGGTGTGGAAAAAAAGGAAAAAAAAGGAACTACACATGGAGAAGAAATAAGTATGTAGAAATTAAAAGATGAGAAAACCTTAATAGGAGATGTAAAGATTTATAGAAAAGCATTAGAAAGAATGAACATGAAGAAAACAAGACAAAAAAAAGCACACCGTACAACTGGAAAGAAGGTTACAAGTGCAAATATTCAAATATTAGGGGACAATAGCAGCACACGATGGAAGAACGGACGAAAAAGTAAGGGAAAGAATAGCAGTAGAAGGAAGGTTAATTAATGGAACTGCTCAAGGGCCATCAAAACGAACAACAATTTCTGATAAAGTGAAGTTACAAGTCCAGTTAAAAGTAAATTGTAATTCCGTTTACACAAACAAGTTTTTCTTGTATATAAGAAACTAAAATTCACTTGCAGCTGTCTGCCATGCAGTCGCACCCTTCAATTTAAAATGAAATAGAAACATAACCTCAAAAACGAGTTCTATCCTTGAATAGTGTTTTTCTACGATCGTGTAAATGACAACTTTTTGCACAGTTTCTAGTGTCAAAAGTGACGTTTATAGCACTCTTGATATTAACGCTCAAATTACGTATTTTTAACACGTTGCCATTGGAGGCTTTGCCATAAGTTTGAATGTCAACATAACCTACAATATCTAACACAATGTGACAGAAAAAGTGTCACCGAACTAAGTTTTTATATTTCTGTTACAATCGTAGAAAAAATAGCGTACGATACATGTGTATAAGAGCCATTAAAGCACTAGCGACGTTAAAACACTCCGCTAGCGCGTTGTGCTTTTAAACTTGTCGCACGTGCTTTAAAGGTGTACTTATACACTAGTATTATAATATACTATTTTTGATATAAAATGGATACAGTAAGCATTAGAAATAGTAAGTATAAGGGTTTAGTTACAAACATCTATTAATTTTAGAACAATTGAAACGTGTAAGACTGCTTGATTGGTATTATAGACTCGTAAAATGCGCTTGCGCAACCTTGGAACTTTTAATGAATTTTTGTGGTAAGTAGCGCGTTCCAGTTTGCCGGTAAAAATTTTCTTGCAGAAATGGACTTGTAAGACATTGTGAATATTAGACAGAGAAAACTTGAACGTCACTTTACCAGAAATTCTTGTTAGTGTTTGTGTAAATGGCCCATTAACTCATTTCTGAGAAAGAAGGAAATATCAAAAGAGATAAAAGTACGATTATTTAAGTGGTGACACTCATACTAACATATGCAAGCAAGACATAAGATTTTAACAGAAATCATAGAAATGTGATTTCTACGAAAAAATGGGAATAAAACTAGAAAAGATAAAATAAAAAATACAGCACACAGGTAAAAGTTAAATATGAAAGCAATAAACATAAAAATAGAGAAAGCTCAATTAAGATGGTATGGGTCATGTAAAAAGGATGGTGGAAATGAAAATAACCAGGAAAAGATATGAAGCAAGAAGTAATAAAAGAGAAGAAGCATTAGACTACGAAAAATGTGGCTAGAACAGGTTGGAAGAGCAGCAGAAAGGAGAGGATTTAAGTGGAAAAAGCTGTTGAACTCCCCCACCCCCTGTCTTACATCCGTGAGGGTAGATAGGTATAAGGACTGAGTAGGTACGTATAATAAACCTAATTCCTATATTATTTTATTGCAAACACAATAGTTGCTACAGAACTTGTTATTAATACATTCAACTTCGATACACTTCTGCTATATAAATTATTATAATAATATTTTATATAGTATTTAATCAACTCAATACTTTGGAGTATCAATTTTTCCATAAAAAAGCAGGTTAATAATATCCTCGGATCTTGACAGTAAAAGAATTACAAACGGATGGTCTGCCATGAATGTGATTTTTCTCAGGACCATAGGTGCGGAGCAACGTACCATCATTAGAGCTAGAATACATATAAAGCCATTTTAATGTAAATTTTACTATACTAAGAGCATAGGATTAGGCAATTCACATAATAACTACCAAATGTATGAAAAAATCTCTATACAGTTTTGTCAAAACTGCGTTTGTTTTACAATTCAGCAGGCCATGTTCGCGATTATATAGATGAAATTAAAATAAAACCTTGTTTTATACAAATGCTCTTATTAACTACAAACGAAGTAGGTAATTACAAAAAATCCACTGCAATCAAAATTACTAAAACTAAATAACTTTTTATCGTAATAAACTGGCTATTATACTTGTTTACAATTTCCAATTGAAACTTAGAAGCTTAGAGAAGTTCGACATTGACTTCCACCAATTGCGGTAAAGTGCCGTGTTTTTATAGTGATACCTATTGACCGCAAAAATTAAGCACCCGGTAGGACATCAAAAACGCGCTGAATGCATTTCTGTTTTTGATTTCTTGTGCAAAATCTTGTTTTTCTTGTGTTGAATGTTTTACTGCTTCAACAATTTTTCTGCGGGAAAATATATAGAAACACTCCAACACAGTGGTTTTTCACCATCAGCTCTATTAAGATAATCTCTTAAAGATCAGATCAAGTAGGTATAGATAATCAACTGTAAGTGTCAAGCAATTCATTGGAGGTTGATCGTTTCTCAGTCCTGGTGAAAAGCTAAGTTTTCCTTATTCATTTTTAGTTTTTTAATTGTTAATCGTTGATAATGAGGGCAGATTGTCCCTCGAAACGTTCGATATTTAATATTTTTAATTTTGCTGAGTGGCGAAATACCGATAAAAAAAACATGAGTCAGTTTTATTATATTCAAACTGATTTTAGGTAATATGTTTCCGAAACACAAAGTGCTTTACGTAGGTAGTTGCACTGTTTAGTACTTTTAATAAGGGTATTTAAAGCAGGGTTGGCAAAATACGTTTTTTTTAAAATTAAACAAAAAAACATGTTTGTTTATGTTTAAAACGTGTTTTTTTTGTTTACAATGTTTTTAATTCCGGACGTTGGGGATGTACCTACGTACTTGTATTAAACAGGAAAATTCCCTATAAAAATTAATGTGAATCGGTGAACAGATCAAATCAACAAAGGAAATCTGTGTCGCCAACCAGACGACGAAGAAAAAAAAGAACAAAAAACATCTGTTTACCGAAACGCCACGATCCTACACAAATTTCAAATAAAAACCTCTGCAGAAATAAAACAATAAATTACGACACGCCAGTTTAAAAGTACACAAATTTCCAAATAACAACCTCTGCAGAAATAAAACAATAAAATGCAAACAGCATGCCAGTTTCTAAAGTGCAGCAAATCACCCCGCAATAAAACACCACGGCAAGCCGGCGAGCAGAGCCTGTAACAGCAGCCCAAACTCACGCCAAATTTAAATCTAATTTTAATTAACAACGGCACTCCTAATCAATAGTGTGCCCTATAGAAACCACACAGGCATAGAAAAAATTAGCCGCTACCTAATAAAATTACCCTCAAGTAGCTAACAAGCATACAGGCCGATTAAAACGATTTTTTCCCTCAGCCGACGAAAACATCGCGGCTCGCCGTGCGGGCGAAGTTTTCCCGGGCCCAGGACAGAACAAAGACGTATTCCCTAACGGATAAATCGGGACAAAGGCCAAATACAGCAGGCGAATGTACAAATATTACAAATTAAATTTTAATTAGCGGTAGGAAGAATCAAATGCAGGAGTATTTGGTATCAAAAAACAGAAAACATCAGCGCGCAAAATAATAAAAACAAGGAGAACTTTTTAACACAGTAAAAATAATGCTTAAGTAATTTTATACGCAGAGCTCGAGGGAAACAAATCCTTATTTTAATTAAAGCCAAACGAAACATAGCAAATGGGGTATCATTAGAATCGGCATTTCAACGGCCAGCCATTGCGACACTCATCAAGGCGCTAATATGTCGCGCCGCGGAAAAAACCGCGGAATTATTAAATACGGGGAAAATAAGCAGTCATCCCTTCTCCTCGGACCAATGAGCGTCCAGGAAGCGCAAAATAAAGGACGGGGCTCCTTTAAATAGAGTTACCCAGGCCAGAAGAAAATACTCAACCCCGGCGAGTCCCAGCAGCATCCAGCCTTCCAGGACCAACTAGCAGCTCTCTTCAGGGCCATCCAGCCACTTCAGGACTTAGGACGAGAACCAGAGAGCGCTCTTCCGGACTTTTTCATCAGGGCCATCCAGCCACTTCAACACTTAGGACGAGAACCAGCCAGCGCTCTTCCGGACTTTGTCATCAGGGCCATCTAGCCACTTCAGGATTTATGACGAGAACCAGCCAGCGCTCTTCCGGACTTTGTCATCAGGGCCCCATCCAGCCACACCTGCCCCGACATCAGCCCACGTCGCGGCCCCCGCTGGCGACGGACCACCCGTCCCCGGACTCCCCTAGCGGAAGCCCGACCCCGTGCCCCAACAACGCCCCGCTCCAGCCACCGTCCCCGAGAGGGTTACTCGCGCCGCCGACGCCCCAGGAGAACCTCGCAGCCCCGCTCGACGCCCCAGCCAGAGCGCCGCCAGCGCCCACAACGAGCCGTGCCCCGCTCCGCTCCCCGGGAGAATCGGACTGCGTCCAGGCCGCGTTCCCCGCCTCCGACAACCGGGAAAGGCCGCCCCATCACCTCCCGCGCCACCGGCGCCCGAGCCTAGACGACTGTTTTGTACATATTTCTTTTCTTGTTTTTTTTTCCTCTTGTATATATATAGTAGTAAGTTGGTTTTTGTTTGTATGTATCATCGGGTCATTAGCAATAAACGTATTAAAAGTTTACACCAATTATTTAGCAGCATCAATAAGGGTAACGCCTACACCCCTCCTTCCGCTGACGCCATTGTAGAACCTACTGCTGAGCATAGACCGTGTTAAACTGAATCACTATCATGAATAAATGCAGTAAACATATTAGTTGCAATTCAACGTCTTTAATTCTGGACTTCGGGGATGTACCTACCTAAGTTGTATTTAATAGGTAGTTCATCTAATTGGAAAAATCCCCTATAAAACCGAATCAATGTTATGAATACATGCAGCAAACATATTGGTTTCAATTCAACTTTCAGTTACTGCTCGCATTTGTGGCTGGACGCACAGTGTTTTTACATATTAAAATTTGTTAAGAAAGACTAGAGTTTTATTAAAATCCAAATCATGACTTGAAGGAGACTTGATCCCGACTGGAATTATTTTATAAAACTAAAATCAGACAACAATAAATGCGTTAGAGCAAAATGTAAAAAATGTGGCAAAAAAATGGCGAATTTAGTGGCGCACTTGAAAACGCATATAGAAAAATGTGGCAGTAATAAAAGTGGTCAAAAACAATCTAATATTGAAATTGAAAGTGATGTCGATAGTGATGATGAAGACCTATTGGTAAGTACTTCACCAGTATTGTTTCAAATCTACGCTAAAATATTGATGTTGAAATGTTGATAAACTTAATTTTATTTTCATATGTTAGGTAGCCCTCTTCAAACAACAAGTCGAAACTAGTGAGCATTTTTAAAACGCTTAATAAAAACATCCCTTTGCTTGAAGATACAGAATACCTGTTTTTATTTTATTTTTTGGTTATGTACTTAGTGCTTTTTCTTATATACATAATTATATTTCTGTGTAACTATGTACGTTAAAATACATATCTATTATCTATAGTATTGAGTTATTTTTATTTTTCATTACATTTAAGACTGAAAATTCAGAAAATCATGTTTAAAACATGGCAGTTTAAAACATGTTTTAAACGCTTGTTTAAAACATAGGGCTTTGTTTTAAATACGTTTTAAATATTTGTTTAAAACAATTTGTTTTAAATATGCCAACCCTGATTTAAAGTGAACTTTGCTTATTGAAAATTCAAAACCACAGTAAAAAAATCTGGTGTGATACACGCACACAACTTCGTTTTACAGTGAGATTATAATTTGTAAAAATTTTATTTATAGCTTCCCTACTACATTGTACCCTTGTCTCAGGCCACGTTCGTACATAGAACAAAGTGCCTAAACTTTACTTTTTACTACATTATACAGGATGTTTAAAAATAGGTTTAGATATTTTACCTACTTATAGATCTCATTAATACAAAAAAAATCCTAATAAACATGGGTCCAAAAACGCTTCGTTTCCGAGATACAGGGTGTTAAAATTTAAAAAAATTAGTTAGATAAGGGTAGGGACAACAGCGTGATCCATTCTGATTGGTTGGATCAATTTTTCCAAAGAACAGTTGGTTAATGCTGGATCAGTCATTAAATTTTTGACAGTTCCAATATCCGAAAATAAATACGACAGGTTGTAGTGCAATAGGGTGTAAAAATTGTTCAGAAGATGGTTATATCCTTAAATCTCTCCCTAGAATGCTCATCAATGATCAGTTTGGCTAAGAAATATGAATCGTGAAATTTTATGCAGCGGCAGAGTATGAGAAGTTCATTTCTCAGACAATTAATGGCAAACTGAAGGTATTACATTGAAATCAAGTGCGACAACTACCATTTTCACCAAACGTTTCATGTTCCTGGGATCCACGGCTTTACATTCAGAAGTGATGTATTTAAATATAATATTTATCACACCACCAGACACAAATATATCGTATTATAAAACCACATAAGTTGTAAACTGCCTGTTGATTCTAATAAATAAATAAAAATAAATATTAAAATCAAGCAGCGTTAGCATTACCCAGAATAAAAAAGCTATGATTTCTGCACTATTTTATTAGAATATCTGATATACATTTGTGACTACATACAACGTTTGTAGTAAATTTGTGCAATACAAAAGAGTAATTCTACTAATGAGTAAGTGCAAAAGTATATTGTAAAAGACTGTGTCAATATTAAAACGATTTAACACATTGGTTTAAGAATTTTTCCGAAAAATAGTATATTAACACTATCAGATTTCGATAATAAGATAGATATAAATGGATGATCTGCCTTGAGCTCTATCTTCTGTAATATAGGCAATGCCAAGGATGTTGCGCACATTATTAAAGCTAAAAAATACACATGCAATTCAAATAATATAATAAATTAATGACTATATTTTATTGGACAAGTACTGCAAAGCGAAGAAAAAAATCAGTTCAAATAAAGAAGAAGTACAGAACGTGATAAGAAATGCATCAGTAAAACATGCAATCATAACTGAAAACAGTGTTAGTGACAAAAACATTTAACAAAGACGCCGAATGACTAAGCATTTGTATTGTATTCAAGCTGTACAATGTTTGTTTGTTTGTAAGCTGAAATGGTTAAAACAATACAAAAAATCTAAATAAAAAAATTCATACTTTAAATTTGTAATACATACTGAATATACCATGGAAAAGATAGAAGCTGCAGAAATGAAGTTTCTAAGAGCAGTAGCACGCAATATTCTTTTCGATTACCAAAGAAGTGAAGACATGCGATGGCAATTAAATATATTTTATGTCATACCAGTATATTAATTGGCAATAATTACTCTATTTTAAGGTAGGATATAAAATAACGCCCCAGGGAAATTATTTTTTTATAATATCCCTAGGGACATTACGAAAAATAAACACTATTTGTTTCCATGGATACAACTTTCATTTAAAAAATTACAAGTGACATAACTAGAAAAATGTAATTCAAAATCACTTGGATATGTGAATTAGATAAGAAAACTGGTAAGACATAAAACGTTGAAGGCATCATGGGCATTATAAGCTAAGCGCACGTGATTGTTGTATACTAACAATCTTGGGCGCTTATTTTGCTCAGAATGCCCTTGATACCTTGATAACTATAATTGAAACGAAGGAAAAAATTGAATGTAGAGTAAATGAAACAGTTTTATCAATCGACCAAAAGGCAGGTACGAAAGAAGACCCTCATAAAGATGGAAGAAATTAAGAGGCTTATGGCCGGTCTTATAAAGACCACTTTGTTTACTAATGAATAAAATGTCATAAGCACTAACGTTTTGATGCGCTTTTGTTTACTTTAACAACGAATTAAAGTTAACCTCAGATTAGTGGTCTTTATATGATGTTAATGATGCTGATATTCATTGTAGATGTAGTAACGCACACACATATTATTTGAACTAACAGTTGCAATCATCCTATATACTAAAATCGGTGGTCTCTGTTTGTATGTATGTTTGTTCGCTATCTCCTCCGAAGATACTAGACTGATTAAATTCTATGATAGCTTAAAATTTTGCTAATTTTTAGACTTAGATCGTAGGCTGGTTTTTATTTTTCAAAAAGTACGAAAAAGTAAAGTTTTAATCAAATTGTGTAATTAGCGAAGCTAAGCATAGCTTGCGTGATTCACTATATACCATTATAGCAGCGCCTTATTCAATGAAGCACCTTGGTTCAGTGGTAGAATGCTCGCCTGTCACACGGGCGGCCCAGGTTCGATTCCCGGCCAGCATCCTTTTTTAAATTTATATTAATGTCTCTTTTTAATTAGCAAACCGAAGCGTAGCTCGAGTGATTCACTAGTTCTTATAATGCTATAATGCTTTTAAAGTGGTTGAACAAAGAATAAAACAACATTTGTAAATGGCTTAGTGTTGTAACCTTTATTAGGTACCTCTTATCCTGGAGAAAGTTGGCAGTGTATTGCTATACAGATTGCAACAGCCTACTAGGACCATTGCAAAAGCAAGGAGAATATGCATGTGGCCATCGTGGTGTTTAACAAACAAACAATCAATGTACGATAGCGGTAGGTCATTAGGATCGTTATAAATACAAGGTATACATTCGATTCTTTAATTTTTTAAATACAATTATGGCCACATGTAAAGTCCCCTTGCTTTTGCTATGATCCTAGTGGCCTGCTGCAATCTGTATAACAATAGAGGAGTGGGAAGACTCTAACTAATAATAGTAATTTACGATACAAGTAACGTTATCAAGGTTTTTACATTACAAGAGAATAGTTTGAATGAACGAGCGACGTTAGGAGCGAGTTCTTTAAAATTCTCGAGTAATGTAGAAAGCGAATAACATTACGTATATCGTAACACGGTTTATTTTATCCTAAAATACTAATCTTGAAAAAATAGGAAAAATGGTTATTAATGACACAACAGCGAGTGGTGGTATCACTAGTAAAATAAAAACTCAATACTGTATTGGTGGTAGCACTGTCAGGTTATGTTAAATTTGAGATTTTCAGGTTAACTTTTGCGTCAGTTTGTGTCAAATAACAAACAAAACCTAACCTACTAACATCGAATTTGACATAGACTGACAATACATTTCAGTGCTGTCAACATGTGATTAATGCTAATAAAGTATCGTTATGTTATTTTTCTTAACAACACTAGTGTTGTTAAATGCATCTTAACGCAACTCGTTGCGAAGGAGTTATTGTCATAATAACATAATAGGATAAAATAAAATATTAAATAGGCTTAACAGCTAACACTGTTGTATTTTTATACAAGTATATTGCATTGGCCTTGGTTGTGATGGCAAAAGTAAACTGTAAACTACAAATTTCAAAAATTTTAAGTGAAATAGTGTTAAAGTAAACCTGCATGAGAAAGGGGTTAGGAAGAGTGATAAAACATATTCATCAATCAGCTATTTTTAGGCTACTCAACTAAAGAAGCCAAAAATTCGAAGAAAGAAAGAAATATCAAAGGAGATAAAAGTACGAATATTTAAGTGGCAACGCTCATACTAACATATGCAAGCAAGACATAAGACTTTAACGGAAATCATAGAAATGTGATTTCTAAGAAAAATTGGAAATAAAACTTGAATGGATAAAAAGGTAATAGTTAAATATGAAAGCAATAAACATAAAAATAGAGAAAGGTCAATTAAGATGGTACGCTCATGTAAAAAGGATGGTGGAAACGAAAATAACCAGAAAAATATATGAAGCAAGAAGTAATAAAAGAGAAGAAGTGGTAGACTAAAAAAATGTGGCTAGAAGAGGTGGAAACAGCAACAGAAATAAGAGGATTTAAATGGAAAAAGCGGTTCAATACAGGAAGAAGTGGAGACATATAGAGAAGACCAATCAAAGACAATTCAACTCTCCCACCCCCTGTCTTATATCCGTGAGGGTAGATAGGTATAAGGATCGAGTATATATGTATAATAAACATAATTCCTATATTATTTTATTGTAAGCATAACAGTTGCTACAGAACTTGTTATTAATATATTCAATTATTATAATAATATTTTATATAATATTTAATCAACTCAACACTTTGGAATATCAATTTTTCCATAAAAAAGCAGGTTAATAATATCCTCGGATCTTGACAGTAAAAGAATTACAAACGGATGATCTGCCACGACCATGGGTGAGGCGCAACGTGCCATCATTAGAGCTAGAATACATATAAAGCCGTCTTAATGTAAATTTTACTATACTAAAAGCATAGGATTAGGCAATTCAAATCATAACTACCAAATATATCAAACAATTAGTCTCTATACAGTTTTATCAAAACGGCATTTATTTTACAATTCAGCAGGTCGTGTTTGCGGTTATATGGATGAAATTAAAATAAAACCTTGTTTTATTCAAATGCTCTTATTAACTAGAAACGAAGTAGATAATTACAAAAAACTCACTGCAATAAAAATTACTAAAAGTAAATAACTTTTTACCGTAATAAAATGGCTATCATACTTATTTAGAATTTGTAATTGAAACTTAGAGAAGTTCGACATTGACTTCCACCAATTGCAGTCAAGTGCCGTGTTTTTATAGTGATACCTATTGACCCCAAAAATTAAGCACCCGGTAAGGCATCAAAATGTATTTCTGTTTCTACGACTGGATCTTCTTCCATTTTTACTCATGAACTAACTTCCAGAATTTGAATTACAGCTTTGGTTGCATTTGCGGGTAGTACTACATTGAAATCTATTCGA
Organism: Agriotes lineatus; assembly: GCA_940337035.1. Classification (NCBI taxonomy): domain Eukaryota; kingdom Metazoa; phylum Arthropoda; class Insecta; order Coleoptera; family Elateridae; genus Agriotes; species Agriotes lineatus. The sequence goes on from CALNHX010004355.1 coordinate 110,805, forward strand.
AAAACCACCAGGTATTAAAAAAGATACATACTACTAATTTCCTACTTTCTTCGGTATTATTATTAGTACTACTGTTGAATGTTTTACTGCTTCAACAATTTTTCTACGGGAAAATATATAGAAACATTCCAACACAGTGGTTTTTCCCCCATCAGCTCTATTAAGATAATCTCTTAAAGATCAGATCAAGTAGCTATATGCAATCAACTGTAAGTGTCAAGCAATTCATTGGAGGTTGATCGTTTCTTAGTCCCGGTGAAAAGTTAAGTTTTCCTTATTAATTTTTAGTTGTAATTGTTTATAACGAGGGCAGATTGGCCCTCAAAACGTTCGATATTTAATATTTTTAAATTTGCAGAGTGGCAAAATACCATGAGTCAGTTCTATTATATTAAAATTGATTTTAGGTAAACTGTTTCTAAAACACAAAATGCTTTACGCAGGTAGTTGCAGTGTTTAGTACTTTTAATAAAGGTATTTAAAGTGAACTTTGCTTTTTGAAAATTCAAAACCACAGTAAAAAATCTGGTGTGATACACGCACACAATTTCCTTTTACAGTGATCTTATAATTTGTAAAAAATTTGTTTTTAGCTTCCATAATACCCTTGTCTCAGGCCATGTTCGCCCAAGGTGCATGTCAATTAGGTTTTTTCACAAAAAAATAACGGCCAGCAGATTTTTGCAATTTTGATATTTTTCTTTAATGAAGCAACTAAAAATGCAACTTTGTTGTCTTCTGAGTTTTTTCGTATCGCTTCGTTTTCAAGAAAAAAAAATAAACCCCATATTTTTGCACGTCTCTGAACCTGTCAAGACAAAAACTAAAATGCTTTAATATCTAAAAACCCCTTAGCTAATTTTAGTGAAACTTTGAAGGTTTATTGGTGCTATTAAGGATCATGTGTTAGACTGCACAAGAATACGGCATTTCAACAAATCACAATGAATGACAAATTACATAGCAGTAAAAATGGTAGTATTTTCACGGGTAAAAAGAAGGCGGAAATCTCCTACATATATTGGCTCTGGTTAGTCGTAGAGTCCCTGCATATTAGTTAGATAAGAGTAGGGACAACAGCGTGGTCTATTCTGATTGGTGGGATCAATTTTTCCAAAGAACAGTTGATTAATGCTGGATCAGTCATTGAACCCACAAAAATTCATATTTTTTACAGTTCCTTATCCGAAAATGAATATGACAGATTGTAGTGTAGGGTGTAAAAATCATTCAGAACATGGTTATATCCTTAAATCTATTCCTAGAAATGCTCATCAATGATCGGTTTGGCTAAGAAATATAAATCGTGAAATTTTAAGCAGCGGCAGACTCTGTGAAGTTCACTTCTCAGACGATCAATGGCAAACTAAAGGTATTAAATTGTAAGTGCGTCAACCACCATTTTCATGAAACAGAAAGGATAAATAATTCACAGCTTTTCTGGATGCAAAGAATTTAGAAAACAGAATTATAAAGTTGTAACGGCAGATTGTAATTTTAAAATCAAACAACAAATCATAAGGTCGCCATTTTTTTTTGCAAAAGTTTGAAAACAAGAGGCTTGAAACAGTATAGTTTAAACATCCAAATCTCATTTTTTATTTTTAAGCTTATAGGTCAAATTTGATAATTTTTATGCAGTCTTGGTGGAAATGTATATAAAGCACCAAACAACCCTACTAAGGAGTTTCAAGCTTAGCAAGGGATCTTTTACATGCTACACATCGTAGTAACATGGGACCCACGGATTTACATTCGGAAGTGATGTATTTAACTATAATACGAGGGAGGTTTTTTATATTCGCGGAATGGCTAGGTTGGCTGTGGAAAAACAAGCATTTCATTTTTTACTAACAATTGTATTTCATTTTTTACTAACAATTGTCAATACTTTCTGGGTAGAAATGTCAAATTTCACACCGATATTTATGATAGTGGTTCCGCTGTAGTTAAAAGATTAAGTTAATACCTGAAATTCTTTGAAAAATGTCGAATATCGAGTTTCGTGCAGTTATTAAATTTCTTACAAAGCAGGGTAAAAGTGTAGATATTATTTTGAACGAAATGAGGGCTGTTTACGGAGATACCTGCCCTGGTAAAACTATGATTTATAAGTGGTCACGCTTATTTAAACAAGGTAGGGAATCGTTAGAAGACGATGAACGCCCTGGAAGACCAAGTGACGTGACGACACACGAAATGGTGTTGAAAGTTAAACTTGCCGTTATGGAAAATGTTCGACTAAAACTGAAGGGGATCGCAAAAATGTTTAAAATTTTTGAAACAACTTTCCTTCAAAATTCTTCATGAACACCTTGGAATGTCAAAGGTCAGCGCGCAGTGGGTCCCCCGAAACCTTACACCTCATCAAAAACAGTACCGCGTTGATTGTTGTAAGCAATTTTTAGAGCTCTGTGAGGACAATCAGGCAGATGTTATCGACAGGTTGTGACTGGAGATGAGACATGGGTTCATTTTATTATCCTGAATCCAAAGAATAGTCGAAGCAGTGGCATGTGAAGGGTGGACCAGCCCCAAAGAAATTCAAAGTCCAGCAATCGGCTGAAAAAGTGATGGTGACTATTTTCTGGGACTCCCAAGGAATTCTGCTTGTAGATTACAAGCCTAAGGTAGAGACCATTACAGGAGCGTACTACGTAAACATTCTGACTCGTTTGCGACAGGCCATAAAAGAAAAACGGCGAGGAACAGTTGCAATCATTCTTCTTATACTGCTATAATATAATCCTCTTAAAGAGGTCGAAGAAAGAATAAAACAACATTTGTAAATGGCTTAGTGTTGTAACCTTTATTAGGTATCTCTTAGCCTGGAGAAAGTTTGCAGTGTAGTGTAATTTAAAAAAAGTTTTGTTAGCTAGATTTGAATGCACTTTTGTTAAGTCGCGTTTCCTGTAAATTTCTACAAATTTCCAGATGAAGCTTAGAGCATGCAGAAGTATCTGAATGACACCACTGTGACAACCCATAAAGTTGTATTACTTCAAAGAGCCAAAATGCGTTATTATTTTCATTAAAAAAAAATCCATTTCAAATAGTCAGAAGTTAACATATAACAATAGAGGAATGGGAAGAATCTTAACTAATAAAATATTAAATATGCCTAACAGCTAACACTGTTGTATGTTTATACAAGTATATTGCCTTGGTCTTGGTTGTGATGGCAAAAGTAAACTGTAAACTACAAACATTTTAAGTGAAACCGTGCGAGTTAAAGTAAACCTGCGTGAGAAAGAGGTTATAAAGAGTGGTAAAACATATTCATCAATCAGCTATGTTTAGGCTACACAAGGAAAGAAGCAAAAATTCAAGATAAGAATTCCTTAACCAATGGGAGGTTAAGAGTGGACATTTCTCATACAACCCAGGAATTCAACTGTAAATTCCAAAAAAATTTAAGTGAAATAGTGCGGGTTAAAGTAAACCTGTGTGAGAAAGGGGTTATAAAGAGTGATAAAGCATATTCATCAACCAGCTATTTTTAGGCTAATCAAGTAAAGAAGCAAACATTTGTTATAAGAACTTAACAAATTGGAGATTAAGAGTGGACATTTCTCATACAACCCAGGAACCCAACTGGTATACAAGCAGTATAACTTTAGCCCTACAAAATGAGCGATTCAGAAGAAGTAAAGGAGGAATTAACGAAACATCAACAAATAATAAAAATGTCGGAGAAATCAGTAAAAATCTAAACAGAATTGAGAAAAGTTAGACAACTCTAATGAGTGGGTAAAACTAATGGAAAAGGAAAACACAAAGCTGAGAGAAATGGTGGAACAACAAGATCTATGCCTGAAAAAACTAGAAAGAGATAACAAGAGCAAAAACTTAATATGCAATGAGGTACCAGATAGTAATAATGAAACCCCATAACTTCTCGCCAGCAATATCAACAACGTAATGCAAATTATAGATAAAAAAATTTCAATCTCGAATGAAAAGACCTAAGACGCATAGGGAGATACCCCAAAAATTATAACATACCGATACTGTTAAAATGAAAACCTGGACCAGAAGGATGGAGCTACTTAGATATTCAAGAAAGTTAAAAGGCACAAAATCTTGGATAGACAAAGATTACCTGAAGCAGTACTTGTAGAAAGGACGACTGATAAAATACTTGAAAGAGGCCCAATCAAGGGGTCTACGAGCAAACATTAACTACAATAAGCTAGTTGTCAACGGCGAAGAAGTTCCTCACTCAAGAAGGACTACAACAGAACCAACAGCGGAAAAAAAGGAAAGAGAAGGATTACAAGAACACAGCAAAACCCATCAATGCTCACCGGAGAACATTGAAGATGAAAAAGAGGTAAAAAAATAAAACAAAACTGCAACTAACCAAAAATGCGGCAACAAACGTTACTGAAGGGGTTTTCTCAACCACAACAAAGGGATCTTGTAAGAACCCGCAGCTTTTCAGAGGAAGAGACCTAATAAAACCCTCAAGTAAAAGCAGGACGGATATTATGGATGTCGACATAAGTAACTTCATAACTAAGGAATTGAATGTTGATACTATTAACAACGTGCTTCCCAGCAAACTGGCCATTACGGAAGTAGAAGGTCATTACCCCTCATATTCTTCTCCCATTATTAATGCCATTAATAATACTAAGGATTCTATTAACAATAAAATAAGCAAATTAGAGTCCTAAAGTTGTAGGTAAAATGACAGACCCTACTATCAAATGATAGATACGAAGAACTAGTCATGCCATGGGGAATCGGGAAGGGACATCTCGCCGCGGCGAATCGCCGCGGCCAAGTCGCCGCGGCCGAGTTGCCGCCGACCCGACTCGCCGCGGTCCGACTCGCCGCGTCCGACTCGTCGCGAAAGATTGCCGTTTACCCAATGAAATAAAACGACAGCGTCGATGGTAAACTTATTTATTTATTTATTATGCATAAATAATAATTACAGGGAAATACATTTATGGCTACTGAACCATCTCGTAGTTATGAGCTATGCCTCTTAAATAATCTATAATGTTTCTATTTTGATAGTCTCTTACTATAAATAAAATCCTGTCGTCCGCATCTCGATATTTCTTTAGTTTCATCGGTGGCATGCGACCTGCAACCAGCTGTTCATAGTAAATATCTCGCCCTGAAATACAAATGATTGTCGTAAAAATAATATTTTCGACATGCTCTCCAGAATGGTTACTTTTGAAACAGTTTATACATAGTTCGCAAAATGCACTTTAGCGGACTGATGGCCGGTTTCTGAAAGGCAATATAAGTTATGCATTTAATAAAACGAACAAGATTCCATCAAATCTAACTTATGACATGTGTAAACAACATTTGATGCAATTTTGTCCGTAATATGAAATGCATAACTACGTATAATCTTTTAGAAACCGGCCATGAATAACATAAAGGTAACTTAGCAACACTTTACAGGACTGACTTTGTTTATCCCGAATCAGAACAATATTTCTGTTTTTTTCCGAAATTGCGGCCGAACGTTTAGAGAGCTCATACAAAAAAATGTTTTATGAAACACGTACGACAAAAAATTTAGCGAAGTCATCTGATGTTGTGAACTCGGCTAGCATTCTCTACCGAAAACATCCAGATTCGTCCGCTAAACTCTGTTTAGCGTACTTGTAAAAATAACATGAAGTAATATTTCCTGAAATATGCAGTAAAACATTTTCTTCGACCCGTTTTCGGCGTTTTTCAATACATATTAATAAAATAAATAGTAACATTACCTTTTTGTACTTTGCGGAGGCCATCAATTAATTTCCAAATGGTCGGATGATCCATTCCAAGTTCTACTTGAATTCGACGATGCGCAGCTTCTGCATGATTATTCGTGCGATTTTGTCCGTTAATAACCCTATTATATAATGTCCACATTTCGTGAGGATATATTGATGGGCGTCTGCCGTTCCCTACGTCTATTCATTTCGACCGACGTAGTAGTCTTCAAACCATTCGAGAAGCGGTTGAAGTTCTGGAGGTATTTCTTGTGCCCAAGCATCGATGGATTCATCCAGATCCTCTATAGGTACAAACGGTAATGTAGTAATCATTTTTGCTTTGAGAGCGAAATCTGCGTCATTTTTATATCTTCCCATCAATCCTAACTGAGAAAGATGTTTATGCATATTATGGACGAGATGAAAAAAACAGCCATATATTTCGACTCCTTCAAAACAATCCTTCATAGCATTGAAAGCTGCCGCTTCGAAATCGCAGGATATGGAATCCGGGTTAAGAGACCTGGTTGAATTAATTTGATCATTTCAAACATTCTGGTGTAGGTATTTCGCTGCTTATTTGGTAATAGAGCGTAAAATATCGGATGAACCCCACCATATGCTTGGGCTAATATTGTATAAATCTGTGCAAATTGTGGAGGTGTTGGTTTAAAGGTTCCATCACCGTACCACTGCTTCGAATTTCGAAGAATTTCCAAACTTTGCCTTCTTCCAAAAATTATAATTCTATCTGGATCGTCGTGTCCACTGTCGGCCAATACAAAATTTTTACGTATGCCTGGCTGAGCTTCATAATATCTGTATATTTCTGGAATAACGAGCGTTTCGAGATTGAAGGGATTTGGCGGCGCCGCATTTACTTCGTTTCTTTTTCTTCTGACTGTCTTACGAAGTGCTCCATAAGTTGGAAGGGCTCCTTGGGCGGCTTGAGATAATCCAACGGTACACTCGTTTACAACTTGAACTGTAGCTTCTACAGTTTCTTCCGCACGTCTTTTAATTTTTGTAATCACCTTATCCGCCTCCACTTTCGCAGCTGAACTACCATGTGAATGCTCGTTGATCGTCTTCACAACCTGCTCGCCAATAGTGTGGATCCTAGTTTTACAACTACCTCTTGCTCACACCGCCAAAATTTCACACTACCGTCACTAGAAGTTTTATCGAACACATAAATAAAACCGTCAAAGTAAAATTTTCTTTTCCGCGCTGAGACAATATTTGACCTTCCATTTCTAAGCGAATTTAACCGTTCCAAAAACCAGGAGCAACTGAAGCAAAGATTTATTCTTGCGTTCTGTAAGTAAGGGCGGAACTGACGGACAATAACAATTTCTATGATTTTAATGCAGGTAACAGCGGATTACTGTTAATTGCCTACATTTTAAAGCTTCTTTAAATAGTTTTGGTCGGACATGTACAACCCTAAGATGTCGAACTAATGAACAATAACAATTTCTATGAATTTCAAGCAGGTAATAAAGCGGATTACTGTCACTTACCTAAGTGTATATTAAAGCCTTTGGAAATATTCTTAGTAAATCCAAATTTCTCTTGCACCCAAGGAATTCTTAAAAAATACATTTTAAATTATTTAAGTATGAGTGTATAGAATTTAAATATTTGGCGGCGAGTCGGGCCGCGGCGAGTCGGACCGCGACGAGTTGGGATTCGCGCGACTCGGTCGCGGCCACTCGGCCGCGGCGACTTGGCCGCGGCGAGTTGTACCCGACCGATGGGGAATGGCATTGATTTGGGTGGAAATGCTTCTGGGGCTTAAAACATATTTTTAAAGCAAAGTTGCCAGTGCGGATTAAACAAAAAGTGTTCAATAGTTGTGTTATTGCGAGTCTGACTTATGGTGCATAAACATGGTCTCTAAATAATAAGTTAAAAAACAAATTACGGGTGAATCAAACGAAGATGGAACGAGCCATGCTTGGCATGACTTCTGGACAAAATACCACTTGAAGAAATCATGAGACGGACGGGCGTACGAGATGCTGTGAGCACTAGCAGGCTACTAAAATGAAACTGGGCCGGGCATGTAATGAGACTGCAAGAAGATCGTTGGACAAAGAGAACTACTTGCTGGTGACCAAGGAGAGGAAAGCGAAAAAGGGGAAGACAGTATCCAGGTGGGAGGAAGAACTACTAGAAGCGGGAGGCGAACAGTGGATGAACCTAACGACAAAAAAGGAGAATTGGAGAAACATAAGGGAGACCTTTGCCCGAATCCGGGATGTTTTATTATTATTATATTGAATTGTTTTATTAATGTACTGTGTCGATGCCAATTTTTTAACAATAACCTTTCAAAGTTTCACATTCTAACTATTTATACCGGTTACCTAAAATTGTACGAAACATGGCAGTTCCATGAATTGGAAAAGGTTCAAATACTATTTACCACAAGAGTAAAATGGAAACATCTTGTTTTCTCTTGGTAAAATATGCATCCATTACTGTCTAGCACACTTATGCTATATGTTCCCTACAATATTAGGCAACAGGTATATAGGGTTGTGTTGTTAAACTAAAGCAGCTCTAGAACTCTACAAAATTTGAAAGAAATCTGTAAATTCAATATGATTTACTTTACCTTGCAAGAATTTTGCATACGCTTAGAGAAATTTGGAAAACTACTAACAGTAACAAGATTAAGCAGCATTCAGAAAAAAGCTACAATTCCTGCACTACTTTATTACAATATTGATATACATATGAAGTCCCATTCAACTTTAGTAAATTTGTGCAATTTGAACGAATTATTCTGTTAATTAACAGTGTATCACTGGGTGCAAAAATACATCGTAGAGAGTATTAATAGCTATTTGTGCAACAAGTGCTAAAAGTGGATGTTTATGCACGAGTTTGCACACAATATTTTTTCGACGGCCTTAAATTTACTGTTATTAATCCAAAAATGTCGATTTAAACAAAGGTTTGCATTTATGACAGTTATAATTTATGTCATAGTAAAGAGATGGCTGTGACGGCGCAGGTGACTGTTTCTGCAGTCGGTAGCTATCAAAGTTAGGTATCAAAGGTAATTATAATAGTACACATTTTACTTTATTCATTACATAATGCTTTAATTATTTTAAAAAATACTTTAGCTCGAACGAAAGAAGTAACTAGATAACTTTATAACCTCACTTCCTGTTTAAAATGCTAAATTCAACATCCGCTGTTTTATTTTTAGCACATGTGCTAAACGGCCTCCTTTTAGTAGTGGTCGTAGAAAAAATTGAATACATTGCTTTTAGAGTTTTTCAAAAAAATAGTACATTAACTACACTCTCAGACTTCAATAACAAAATAAATATGAATGGATATCTGCCTTGAACTCTTATGTTCTGTAATATAGGCAATGCGAAGGTTGTGCGACATATTGTTAAATGTAAAATAGACACGTATAATTGAAATAATAAATTAATGAGCATATTTTATTGAACAAAAAGTAATGCATATAAAACCTTGAAAGCAATGAGAAACAAAGCTCAAAACTCATTCAAATACAGAAGGCGATACAAAGAAAGCATGAACCACTGTAACATGCAAACACAAGTACTAATAAAACAAACACGAGCGATCTGATTCTAAGTGTTATTAATTATGTTATAGATAATTGTGTGATGAAAAATAGAAGACAATTGGCAAAAAACTCAAGACACTAACATTGTTAATACAAAAAAACAAAATAAAAAGATTAATCTTCAATTTAAATATTTTTGCAGTTTCAGCACTTGCCGTGCTCAAATAAAAGCCCAAATGACACAAATTTCTTTTATTAAACAATATCCTATACTACACAACATGCATTTAATAACAATATAAAAATGGAATTTTTTATGAACTATTCTTTCATTTTACAATTGCAACCAATAAAATTAGAATTACAAACATTTTACAATACAGGCTCTTTAATTCTTCCACTAAACAAAATGTTGATGATATTTTCTTCATGGGCTTGTAATATAATGACAAATGGATGGTCGACTTTAAACGGTATCGGTGGCAGTGTTCCGAAGCCACAACGAAAGAAAGCACGACAGCTGAATAAATAAAAAACTAGTTTTCAATCTTAAAACAATTTGGAACATTTTGAAAGTAGTTACACAATACTAATAACTACTACGTTTGCTGTTTATATTACAATTTCCCCAATTGCTAGTCTTACCACTAAAACTTTGCTTCAATTTTTCTGAGCCTAATATAACAACCACTAGTTACAGTACTATGGGCATTTTCTGAGTAATTAAAATCCTATACATCAAAGATATACAAATCAAGCTCACGCCAAACTGAATTTAAAAAAATAACAAAATAAAAGCGTTACGGTGCTGCAACTCTCCAGCAAATATAACGCTATTGGTCATTTCCTGGCAAGTTTGTAATATAATGATGAAAGGATGGTCCGCCTTATATAGTTGTGGTGGTAGTGGTAGTGAAAAACATGCAAATGCCATTCCTAAAAAGCACGTTAGAAATATATTAATACACTTCGGAATTCTTCCCATATGTTGGCAAAGCAGGGATTAAAAATTACACAAGCACACTTACATACCAAATACATTCTTAAATTCTAATAATGAATGCTTTTACACTCATATGGATGTCAATAAAACATATAAAAATTAGAATTTGGACTTTAACCAAGCAACACATGCAAAAGATAGAAGCTACAGAAATGAAGATCCTAAGAGCAGTGGCAAATATACTTCTGGTTACGAAAGAAGTGCAGATATACAATGACAATTAAATATATTCAATTTCAATGAAGAAATTATTGAATATAGAAATAGATAGAAGAGACATATCAAAAGAATGCAAAAGAGAAGACCCCGTAAGCTGTTGCATCAGTATTAATAAAAAGACAGAGCAAGAGGTCTGTAGAATGGAATGGAACAAGCTAAGAGGCTTAATCCTAGATGCTGATGATAATGACATTCATATTAGATGTACTAAACGAATGCATACATACCATGAACACTTTTCAGAAAGCTACTGTATTTGTACTAACAGCTGCAAAAATTTTGCTTACAATGCTATAATCCTGTTAAAGAGGCCGAAGAGAAAACAAAGCAATATTTTTAAAAGGGCTGGTGTTTTAAACTTAGTCATCGCTCGCTCTGGAGAAATTTTGCAGTGCAGTTTAATTTAAAAAAAAGTTCCGCTGGCCAGATTTTAATGTACTTTTGTTAAGTTGTATGTAGAACTATCTATAATGAGTTTAATATATGCAAATTTTATAATAAACCATATTTATTTTAGAATTGCAAATGTTTAAAGTTTTACATTTTAATTATTTACAGACGATGTTGCGTTGTAAAATTAACAACACTTTATAACTAATCAACAGACCTAAGAGGTAAGAGCAGGAATACACTAAACACTAGTGTCGAGTAAGTGCAGAGTAACTAACGACAAAAAAAAAGAAACATGGGAGTGCAAGATAAAATGAAAGTAATGCAAAACAAAAAACAAGTTTAAAAAGAGAATTTACGTTAATAATGATCTATCCAGAAGAAACAGAGAAATACAAGAACACATCAGAAGAAAAGCATCATCATCATCATCATCATCCAGCCAGTATTTTCCGCTGTCGGACATAGGCCTCCTCCAGATCTTTCCAAATTCCTCTATCTTGTGCAGTTGCAACTGGGTTGCAACAGAAGAAAAGCACTGGAAGAAAAAAAAGTGGAAAGACGGCAAAATAAAATTTTCAAAAATAACTATTGGAAAAAACTCAAAAAACTAAGCTCCATTGATTGGTAGGTGTGGACGGAACGGGCAAAGAATATGGACATGAGTAAGGAAAATGCAGCAAATTATAAAGCAATCAAAAGAAAACAAGACAGAAAAGGGACAAAAATCAAGAAGGCCTTATGAAGGTGCTTTAAGAAATTTAAAAAAAAACAATGAAGCGATACAAAATACGCGTGCTAGCATGGAAAGCGACTAAACAAACAGAAATAATTACAAATATACAAAGATATACATTATTGAATAGTGGGAACAAAACATTTTGGGGTAGGATTTATTATGAATGAAGAAGCAAATAAAGCTGTAGTAGGTTTTCCAGCATCTCAGAGAGATTCTGTAGCTTAAGAATAAGAGGAAAACATACGAAGATTAATACTGTCAATGTCCACATGTCAACTGAAGATAAAGAAGTACAAGTAAAACGTGAGTACTATAAAAAATTTGGAGAAATACGGGATAAAATAGCAAAGTATGACAGCAAAATAACAGCGGAGGGCTTTAATGCAAATATAGAAAGAGAGGAAATGTATAAGAACATCACAGGGAAAAAAAGTAAACACTTGGAATCTAATGAAAATAGGGAAAAAGTTACGGGGTTCACCTTGGAGAACGAGTTAAAAATACTTCGATCGCAAGTATGTCTATAAAGTGACAAAGACAGTGCATAAGAAGATATAATGTATTACTTACAATTAAAAGAAGAGAAAGAAAAGATAAATTTACCAGGGAAACAAACAGACAACTGGAAACAGCCAAAGAAGTTGAAAATATAGAAGATTGGTTACAATTGCAAACAATTATAGCGGAAGAACACAGGGATGGTTGGGAAAAAAGGAAGGGAGCAACATGAAACAATGGTATGACAAAGAGTGTAGGCTGGCAATAGAAAACAGACATCAAGAAAGACTGAGAATGATTAGGTCCCAAATAGAAGAAAATAAGAAACAGTTCAAGATAAAAAGGAATTAGCAAAACAAATATGCAAGAAAAAGAAAAGGAGAGAGGAAAAAAACTACAAATACTGGAAGATAATAAAAAGAAATTTGTATCAAGAAGTGAAGAAGAGCAAAGAAAAGAGCAAAGAAACTACCACAAAATCAATAATGTATTGCAGAGACAAAGAAGAAAATTTTGTAGGAAACAAGAAAGGCAAACTAAAGACATTTGGATAGTATTTTGCAGAACTACTGAATGATAATACTGACCAAGACAAAAAAGTAGAAAATATTATTTAGGCTCTGGATGAAACGGGACAAGAGCCAACAATGCAAGAATTACCAAGCAGTATTGAAAATACTGAAAGGAGGAGACGCACTGTATATCAAGATTAATTAATTAACTAAGTTAGTTAATACACGAGGGCTGCTGGCAATGTTTCTCGAGATGATATGAAAAAACACCTATGAAATTTGGTAAATGACTTTATTGTTTTTTGAAGTATTCGTCTTTAACGGCACTACACTTTTGCATACGTTCGAACCAATTTGCAAAGCATTTTTTCCACTCTGAAGCTGGCAATCCAGAAATCAATGTCCTGAAACATTCAACCGCTGCTTGAGGCGAAGAAAATCGCTCACCATGCATTTTGCTTAATGTTTGGGAACAAAAGCAAGTCATTTTTTGACAGTGGTCTATCATGGTAAGTTTTTATCGGACTTTTTCCACTGTCTCGAGTGTTTATCACACAACATTTCGGGAGTTTCTAATCTACTTCGGGTGAATGAACTCCTGGTTAGTCCTGAAAAAGACTCATTTTTTGTACATTTTTTATCACGTACACTAGTGCCTACACCGGGGTTTGACCCCGGGACGACTGATCGCTGTGATTACGAGTTTGTCACTCTTACCACTAGGCCACCAGCGCGGTTACATATTTTAGTTATAAATTTACATATATCTTACCGCAGTAGACTACTTTTGTAATTCGCTGCGCAGTAGTGGCATCCAAATAGAATTTAGTTCTGCGCTAGCCTGCCTAATTGGTTCTACTGCCAGCGCTATGTATGTAGCTTCTTTCAGCTTCCTACGGAACCTGTTTTCCTCTCAAACTATAATTGATGCGTTATCCCATTGTATGTCGTGGTCTTCGTTCCAGACGTGTTCTGCGATCTTGTATTTGATGGTTTCGCCCTTTCTAATATTTTTGCGGTGTTCCGATAATCTCACTCGTAGGGGTCGTTGTGTTTCCCCTATGTATTGTCTTCCACAGTCGCACAGTACGCTGTAGATACAGTTCTTTGAACTCTGATCTTCCTTCTGAGGCTTGGTACGCGTCATCATGCCTCTTAGAGTTGTTGTGGACTTGAAGGCAGGTCTTATATTGAATCTGTTTCCGATTCTTCTCAGTTTGTCAGAAACGCTTCGGATGTATGGTATTACGACCGTGGTTGTTGGATGTCCATCTCTTTTAGAGTTTGGTTTTGAGTTCTTTTTGGGTAGCCATCATCTTGCAGCATTTCTGTGATTATCTCAATTTCCCGTTTAAGGTCTTCTTCCTCCGAGCATATGGTCTTGGCTCGGCGATATAGGCATCTCGCGACGCCACGTTTCACGCTATTGTGGTGGTTAGAATCGTAATGTAGGTATCTCCCTGTATGGGTTGGTTTTTGATATACCATTGTTTGTGTCGTGTCACCATTCTTCTGGACTAGTACGTCTAGGTATGGGAGTTTGCCTTCCAATTCTATTTCCATTGTGAACTTAATTGATTAGGCTTGATAATTGAGATGTTCCAGAAAGCCATGTAACGTCTCTCTTCCATGGGGCCATATTACGAACATATCATCTATGTATCACAGCCATAGACTAGGCTTATTCTTATATTGTTCTTCAAAGTCTTCCTTTCATGTAGATATTACTGACAAGTCTTCCATGTAGATATTATTGACTACTGGAGATAGTGGAGATCCCATGGCCACTCCGAACTCTTGTTGGTAGAACTGCTCGTCTGCTTGGAAGTATGTGGTCTTAATGCAGATCGTTAACAGCTTCATTATTGTATTTACCTGTAGATCTGTGCGTTTGGCAAGTGTGTCATCCAATTCCAGCCTGTTTCTGATTATTTCTACCTGTTGGCACATTGTGAAGAAACTTACTATGTCAAAGCTCACCATGACGTCATTCGGAGCTATGTGAGTTTGTTTAATCTTGTCTACAAAGTGTTCAGTATTTTTTACACAAAATTACATTTTAGAAAATGCGGTGTAAACGAAACTAGTTCACTTGGGTACGAACTGTCAACTGAATTAGAGGTGAAAAACGTCAAATTTTACGAATATGAAAGTTGAACAACACTAACACCGCTAAAACTACCAGATTCCAGAAACATTACCAACATGTATGCGTACATGTAAATGCAAGTCTTGGAAAAATTCAGTACTTTGCTCTACCAATAGAAAAGAAGACAGAGTATATATGTGAGAATTATAGAGGCATAGCACTTTTGGATACAACATACAAGATTGTGGCAAGAGCATTAAACGATAGATTTAAAAAGTGTGCAAGAGATCAAATAGGAGAATACCAGGAGGCTTTAAAGTAGGAAGAACCATAGTAGATCAGATGTTCACAATGAAGCAGATAATGAGCAATAGCTATGGACAACGCCTGAACCTACACATGTTATTTCTAGATTTCAAGCAGGTATATGTCTACTGAGAGAATCTATACGAAGCCATGGTAAAATTGAATATACTAAAACAGAAGAGGTCTACGACAACAGAATTGTTTAACTATGTTCTGGATGTAATTTTGAATTTTTTAAGAAAGTAAAACCAGAAATGATGACAATGTATCGCATACAACAGAATTTTGCAACAAATACTGCAAATACATATTGACCAATCGTTATCCACGTCAAAGCTTTCTTTAGTCTTCTCAGATGAAGCCAAAAGTACCTAACGGCTAACCAATACTTACAAAAATAAGCAACAAGCTGCATGTGTGTTAACAAAGTGGCTTAACATTTATTCCACTAAATAAAATCTGGCAAGTGTTCTCCCATTTGGCTTGCAGCAGAAAGATAAATGGATGATTGGCTTTAAATGAATGTGGTGGAGGAGAGATGCTTATATCAATAGCAATTAAATCTAAAAAAAAACAAAGTTACAAAAACATACAAAAACAATTTAAATAAAATTTTGTTTATCAATCGAATTTGAACATTATTTTTGTATATGAACAGTGTGAAATCCAAGGCGGATTTTTTCCTTTGTTTCTTAAATCATCAATTAATTTACAAGACTGTGCAAAATCAAGCCATAACTTGTAAGAAGCGTTTTATTTCAAAATATACATTTCTATTATTATAATTGGCCAGTTATGTACTTTAACAGCATTTAATATGATGGTTTCACTATCCTTCCTTGAAACAGTATGCTAGTGGAGCTTTCCTGTTGTGCCATCAGTAGCACAACAAAGGGATGATCGGCATGGAATTGCAGTGTGCGCAGAGCGGCAAAGGTCATCATCACCATGCCTAAAAATTGCAGACATTTTGAAGATGCACTACGGAACTGGCATTTCTACGTTTCTACATTTCCATGTTAAAAAAGCCCTGCCACGTCACAAATTCGACTTGAATACACTTAGAAAGCACACTTATCACATCTTGTACGGTGTGGTCAACAATTTCACAAATACATGGTCAAACCCATCCAAAGCAACCCAAAATAATCTTAAATATCTTTTTCCACGACTGGGAGTAGAAGTCGGTTTCTTTAGAACCAAAATTGTGACAGAAGTAAAGCATTTACTCCCTAGAGACAAAATAAGACAAACATTTCCCTAGGGAGCTTTCATTATAACTGGAACAACAATTATGTCAAATTCGAGGTTAGCAGGTTAGGTTTTGCGTCAGTCTGTGTCAAAATTGATGCAAAACCTAACCTGATAACCTCGAATTTGACATCAACTTACAGTGCCACCAACTTTAAAATTTAAAAATGTCAATAAATTAAATTAAAAAAAAACAGGTTTGTAGTTTTAAATCTTCCTACAACGTGAAAAAAATAGTATATGCAACTCGGAGAGACTGCTATTTTGCTTTAGTGCTATGTGACTTTGCCCTCGAGTCACAAATTGCAACTCAGCAAAATAACGCATTTCTCTCCCTCATTGCATAAACTACTATTTTGCACTGGTCTGATAATAGTTATCGGTGTGTTCTATTTGTCCATTCTGTTCGGTATAGAAATCAATTTAACAAATTATGCATTAAAAAGAAAATATTTCAATTATTACGTTTTATTTTAGGATAACTTTTTTACAACACTTCTATATCAAGAAATATTTAACGCTTACGAACTATGCCACTTTATTACAAAAATTAATATGGAATTTTCATAATCTAACACTTTGGTGTCTTAATTCTTCCGTAAAATAGCAAGTTAACTGGATTTTCATCCGATTCAATCAGTAGAAACATGACAAATGGATGATCTGCTATGAATTCAATATTCTGAATTTTTTTCACAGAGAAGCAACAAGACTCGGCCATCACGATCGCTAAAAAAACATAGTAGCAATAGAAATCATATTTTAGGTATTTTTGCTTTAAGGCATAATTAAAATTATCTATTATAATGGTTTGATATAGAAATACATACAATTTCAAGAATTTATGCAACACGTGTGCGTAACAGTAACATATATTACTTGTTCGCCTAAACTAACCTTTATTCTATATTATATCTAAGAAACCTAAATAGGCCGCACCAAAATTTCTATTTAAATGCTATAGTTCAGCGGATCCCAAACTTTTCAACTTACGTGCCGCCATTCACATTTTTGCCTGATTTGAGTACCACTTACTTCCCAGCCAAACCCTTTTCTTATAAATACCAGTTTGGGAACCGCTGCTATAGTTTACCACTTTATACTAGTACCATGTTCTAGAATAGCAAATAATGTCTTATTATATAGAATTCAGAATTGTTCCCGCAAACAAAACTTTTATGGTTTCCCCTCCCCGAGCTTGTAAAAGCAGGACAAAAGGTTGGTTAGCCTTAAATAGTTCTGGTGGAAGTGGGAGGCTGCTTAGGAGCCACATCCTCGTTTAAAATGATTAGTGTTGTTGTGGAAGTTCGAATACGGAATAAGAAAATTAGTATTGTGAATGAGGCAGATTATCTTAAAAAAGTAGCCACTTAAGAGATTAGGTTTGTCACGCGGACACTAAGATAAGAGCGGCAAGAGAAAGTGCAACATTGCCAACACTAGCTAAAACTCCACACCTTAAAGAGAAATGGAAAAATAGTCTATAAGAAGTCCTGTTCTAACCAGAATGATAAAACAAGTAATGTTTTTATACAAAAAGAAGTCGCCACCAAAATCCCAAAAATGAAAAACCCAAACCTCAGAAGATGAAACAAAGGAATTAAACAAAACAATGCTGGAAATGATAGCAAGAACTGAATCAGAACTGCCAAAAAATAATGAAGAAATTAAACAACTAAGGGAAGAAACGAAAACAAAAGAAAACGAGTGGGAGGAAGAGAAATTAGATATGAACAAAAGAATAACCAATTTGGAAAGATAGCTGAAAAATCAGGAGAAAAAATAGGAAAAACAAGATTGTGATCAGTGGGATAGATATAGACACAGAATAACTAAGGGAAGCATAAAGGAATTTTTCCAGAAGAAATGAAAGTAACCACAAATAATAGAACAGCATACAGGGTGTCCCAGAACTGCCTCCCCATAGAAAACAAGCATGTGACGACAGCAAAAGAGGCTGCAAAAAAACAAAAATAAATTTCCTACTACACCAAGTAACTGAGTTATAGAGTTTACAATTGCACCAATTCCAGAAGCTCGGTTCTCAGGTATTACTGATAATGTAGCAAAATAAACAAACAAATGTTAAACTGACATAAGTAATGTTTGATTTGAAACAAATTCGGTAGACTAGATATATGGACAGGAGATTTGAATGA